>CM069859.1:220118846-220316346 GCA_036172795.1 Pelodytes ibericus
AACATTATATATATATACACCGATCAGCCATAACATTATATATATATACACTGATCAACAATAACATTATATATATATACACCGATCAGCCATAACATTATATATATATACACCGATCAGCCATAACATTATTATATATATACACTGATCAACCATAACATTATATATATATATACACTGATCAGCCATAACATTATTATATATATATACACCGATCAGCCATAACATTACGATATATACACCGATCAGCCATAACATTATTATATATATACACTGATCAGCCATAACATTATATATATATATATACACTAATCAGCCATAACATTATTATATATATATACACTGATCAGCCATAACATTATTATATATATATATACACCGATCAGCCATAACATTATTATATATATATATGCACCGATCAGTATTACATTATTATATATATATACACTGATCAGCCATAATATTATATCTATATATATACACCGATCAGCCATAACATTATTATATATAAACCGATCAGCCATAACATTATTATATATATATACACTGATCAGCCATAATATTATATCTATATATATACACCGATCAGCCATAACATTATTATATATAAACCGATCAGCCATAACATTATTATATATATATACACTGATCAGCCATAACATTATTATATATACACACTGATCAGCCATAACATTATTATATATATACACTGATCAGCCATAAACGTATTAATATGTACACTGATCAGCCATATCATTATTATATATATACAGCGATCAGCCATAACATTATTATATATACACTGATCAGCCATAACAATTTTATATATATATATACACTGATCAGCCATAACATTATGACCAGTGACAGGTGGCAAGCCAGAGGAGGCAGTGTGATGCTTTGGATTGACAGGTGGCAAGCCGGCGGAGGCAGTGTGATGCTTTGGACTTATAGGTGGCAAGCCGGCGGAGGCAGTGTGATGCTATGGACTGACAGGTGGCAAGACGGCGGAGGCAGTGTGATACTTTGGACTGACAGGTGGCAAAACGGCGGAGGCAGTGTGATGCTTTGTACTGACAGGTGGCAAGCCGGCGGAGGTAGTGTGATGCTTTGGACTGACAGGTGGCAAGCCGGCGGAGGCAGTGTGATGGTTTGGGCAATGTTCTGCAGGGAAACCTTGGGTCCTGCCATTTATGTGGATGTTACTTTGACACGTACCACCTACCTAAGCATTGCTACAGACCATGTACACCCTTTCATGGAAACAGTATTCCCTGATGGCATTGGCCTCTTTCAGCAGGATAATGCTCCCTGCCACAAAGCAAAAATGGTTCAGGAATGGTTTGAGGAACACAACAACGAGTTCAAGGTGTTGACTTGGCCTCCAAATTCCCCAGATCTCAATCCAATCGAGCATCTGTGGGATGTGCTGGACAAACAAGTCCGATCCATGGAGGCCGCACCTCGCAACTTACAGGACTTAAAGGATCTGCTGCTAACGTCTTGGTGCCAGTTACCCCAGCACACCTTCAGAGGTCTAGTGGAGTCCATGCCTCAACGGGTCAGGGCTGTTTGGATGTCAAAAGGGGACTTACACAATATAAGACAGGGGGTCATAATGTTATGTGTTAATGTCCTGCAGAAGGAGCATGCAAAGTGCAGCCTGGCAGTATGTAGGATGAACAGACACAATACAATTAATTGATCAGCTTGGAGCTCTCATAGGAATGTGGTCCAGCCTTAGGTGTTTACATCCCTTACCATTGCACCCACAGCACCTAATTGAACCCACATAACTTGCACAATGCCCAGTATCGACTCACGGGAGAAAGACATTATTCTGCCTCTCTACTGGTTTATGGTTAAGACCCAGCCTTGAATATGCAGTTCAATTCTGGGAACATTTTCTTAATGGTCCCTGCAAAACGCGGCACTGTTGGCATCTAAGCTGTTCTTGTACGAGCACATTGCCATCCCTGGTTATAATAAATAAAGTGTTGTCCGTCGTGAAATGCAGCAAGTCTCCAGTCAATGTACTCCGACGCTCCACAGGTTTCCTATGTTTTGTTCTTTTCTTTTAAATCCCAATAAAAATAACAACTTTCCACACACACACACACACACACACCCCCCCCCCCTTCCCCCACGCAATCCCCTTCATTCTCACCTTCACAAGACGTACAGGACTTAATGCCCATCTGCAAGTGTCAAGATGATTCAGGATGAATGTGTCAAGTAATGGACGCCAGTGGTTTATCAGAGGGAGCATGTGGCCGGCTTGTCAGCCACTGTTAGGAGCCTGGTGTAAATTAAGTAATAAAGCCTGCTCTTTCCTAGATGGCGGTTTCTGTTTTGAGAAGATGCTTATACATGTTCAGGAGAAATGTGGGAATGAGTGCGACCATCTCTAATGTGACGCGATCCAGTCAATAATTATTTCCTTCCCACCGGGGAGGTGTCGGGCTTGCGATAAATATTGGGTGTCCTGTCTCTTGTAATGAATTCAGCATCAGACTGACACGGGTGATATAACGGGAGGATGGCAGAGAATTAAACACGTGCAGCTTAAATGTCAGGCTTCAGCTCAAACTGGATTCTGAAAGGCGAGCGCGCTGCTATACGGACATGTGAGTACGCCGCATGAGATTGGTAGATTGCGAAGCGCTGGGTTCCTCCTTGGAGTAAGAGGGCTTAAATATACTCTGTGAATGCAAAGAATTAGAAAGTATCACATTCCACTGAAAGTTGCTTCATTTGAATAACGGGCCAAAGGTGATGTCATAAACAGGAGACACCCCAGATGTGTTTAACTTACTTTGTACTCCGAATCTATACATTTGATGGCAATTCTGTTAACGCAGTGTATAGATCTTTTTTGGTCATTTTATTTTATTAAATTATTTTAATTTATTTTATTTATGTTTCTAGGAGTAGCTTGGAGAGAGAGAGATTTCTTTTTCACATACAACATTAGCTGTTACCAGACATGAGCAGTTTCAGAGCATTAACCCCCTCTAGTACCAGACATGAGCAGTTTCAGAGCATTAACCCCCTCTATTACCAGACATGAGCAGTTTCAGAGCATTAAACTCCTCTATTACCAGACATGAGCAGTTTCAGAGCATTAACCTATCTATTACCAGACATGAGCAGTTTCAGAGCATTAACCCCCTCTAGTACCAGACATGAGCAGTTTCAGAGCATTAACCTATCTATTACCAGACATGAGCAGTTTCAATGTATTTATGTACTTTCTTGGTGGATCTTTATGATTACTTTTTTTACAATGATTTTACCCTGCGGCACCGAAGTCTCTTTTTCATCTATTTTTTTTCCAAAATCATCATGGTTTAAAAAAGCAAGTTTTGACACTATGCCAGTGACTGCACTTGATACATTAAACTGCTCTCTGTCACGACGGCAGCCTTTCTGAGATGCTGAGGTCTGATTTCTAGCAAAAGATCTGGGGCTGAACAACATTAAAAGTAGTTCAAAGATGCCAAAAATCAAAGTGTCCAAATTGCTAACTATGCTTGATATTTGTGATGGGAGCAATGCATAGAGCAGACGTCTGCCCAATTTTTCCACTAATGAGTTTACTAAATAAAGAAAGAATTGCAGAGAATAAAGAACGGAATTTCAAACTTTGGGCCAATGTAGCCGAGTTCGAAAAAGTCGCCAATGAAACTGAATGGAAGAATTTTTCCAACTCCTGTCTCAATACCCTGCAATACTCTCTTAAGTTTAGTTCAGGCTGCCCCTTCCTCTTGCTGTCTGTCGCCTCTGTAGACTCAACATTGCCTTCAATCCAATTTTTTACAGACCCTGACAAAAGCACTGATGTCATCATATGGATGTGCCTATCTCTGGTCCCTGTAGAATATAGAACGCAAGTGAGACCAGTTAATTAATCAAGGTGAAGATTCCATAGGAAGTACCTAGATTCATTTACTGCTAAATGTTATATGTGCCCCTCCAAAAAATGGCCGACCATACAGCTGTATGCTTGGATGCAGGCAGCAGGAGGAATTAAGGATGGATCTATTCAGATTATTCTACAGGGACCAGAGATATTCCACAAAGTGTGACTGAGTAATAAAACTGTGGGGATTATTATTTGCTGGAGATAATCTTTAATTTATGAGAATTTTTCCAACGCAGCTATTTTGACCTGATTATTGCAATTCCTTTGTCAGTTCCCCAGATCTCACCGTTTGTTTGTTTATTGTGCCAACATTTTAATAGTTCGTCAAGTTTTTCATCCATTCTAAATAATACATTTCAATCAGTCTGTTAATGAACACATGCCCACTTCAATGCCCTTCTTCAAAGGCTCTGGGCAAAGTGTTCTGCAGGGGTTCCCCTTTACAAAATATTAAAGTGGTACAAAAACAATTTCTTTATTATTTCTATAACAGCTATTCAGTGTCACATTTGCTTCCAAACAGTGTACCAGTGTCATGTTTGTCCCCTAATAGATTGCCACTGCCAGCTATCTGTACCCAAACAGCTTGTCAGTGCCAGCTCTGTCCCCAGACAGCTTGTCAGTGCCATCCCTTTATCCAAACAGCTTGTCGGTGACATCTTTATTCCCATAAAGCTTGTCAGGGACATATTGCTCATAAACAACTTACCAGTGCCATTTGTGTTTCCAAACAACTTACCAGTGTCATATTTCTCCTCAGACAGTTTATTAGTGCCCTTTTTATCAGCATATTACCAAACTGTTTCTCAGTGCTATCCATGCCCCTCAAAAAACCTGTTAATGCCACATGTGTTTCGAAATAGCTAGTCAGTGTCATATTTGCCCCAAACAGCTTGTCAGAGCCATCTTTGTCACCAGTTTGCCAGTGCCATCTTTGCCACTTAAACAGCTCATCAGTTTAATCTTTTTCACCAAATAGCTTGTCAGTGCTATGTGTCCCCTAACCACTTGTCAGTGCCATATTTGCCGCAAATAGCTTGTCAGTGCCAAATGTGTACCCAAGCATCTTGTCAGTTCCATATTTGCCTCAAAAAGCTTGTCAGTGTCATCTTTATCACCAAACAGTTTCTCAGTGCACCTCCTCCAACACATTAAAAAGGTTTTGGTAGCAGTATAAACGGCTTTGTGTGCCCACTAGATAGGAGGTGAGAGTAGGTTCTTACCCTATTGAGGGTGTGCCTTGAGCTTAATTATGCTTTGGCCAATTCATATAACCGAAACCTCTCCTGTATATTATGTTTATATATTTGTTGGTAACTTTATTAGGGTGAGAAGCGCAGAGAGTTTTTGTTTATTGTATACATTGTACAGCCAATCACACTATATTTGGAGCATGCTCACACCTGTTTGGTAAGCTTCATTTTATACATTTATATTATTTGAGCCTGTGACTAGCTTAGTGTACGGACATTTTACTTTTCCCAGCTTGTTAGTGCCATAGTTTGCCCCCAAACAGCTTGTCATTTGCATTCTTGCCTCCTCCCCCCCTCCCCTCAAGTGATTATGAGCAGCAGATGACAGTAAGCGTGAGGGGTGGGGAGACGATCATGAGGAGGGTGGAGCATGAAGTTTGTGGGTGGGATAATGGGCAGGTGGGCCCCCCGTATCCAGTGACCCACTGGTTAATGCGGCCCTGAAAGCAACAGACAATGCTGTGCGGTATTTCTCTCTCTTCTGATTGACTGTACTAACTGTACAGCCAATCAGGCTGAGCGGAGGTAAATGGCATGCTGGGAAACATGATAATCTTTTCACATGAGACTGAGCATCTGCGTTAATAGAAAAAGCTGCGTTTTAACTGTGAAATCTAAATGTAGCGGCTTTTTCTGCTCAGTTGGGTAAAATAACATTTCTCTCACATGACAGGTAAAGCACAGGAGACAGTGTAAAAAGAAATGTGTATTTAAAATAACTGAACCATTAAACCAATGTACACAGACTTCTAATGCTCTGCTAATTGATCCATTTTTTGGGGGCTGTTTTTTTCTTTTTCTTTTCTTTTACATAACAGGTTAGATTTTAAGATGAAAGTTCTCCACACACTGGCCTGACAGTATAATCCCAGTACCTTAATACTAAACTCAATACTCCATCTCCTAGACACAGTGCAAAGAATACAAGCTGGTCAGAAATGATCTATACTCGTGGCTTGACAGGCAATCTACTCATTTTCTATTGGAAAGTATCAAGCCACAAATATGATGTCGTAAACAGATGATGCCACAGACACATTTAATACTTTTTTTCTCTTTTTCTAGGCTCATGTTTGCAATTCTGTATAGATCATGTTTTAATTATTTTTTATTCTCTACATACATATAAAAGAGTCAGCGCAGGCGCAACCAATCAGAGCGGGGGCTCCTCAACTCATCTGCTAAGGGTCACTGATCAGCCATAACATTACTATATATATACTGATCCGCCATAACATTATTATATACTGTATATATATACACCGATCAGCCATAACATTATTATATATACACTGATCCGCCATAACATTACGATATATACACTGATCAGCCATAACATTATTATATATATATATATACACTGATCTGCCATAACATTATTATATATATATACACCGATCTGCCATAACATTATTATATATATATACACCGATCTGCCATAACATTATTATATATATATATACACCGATCTGCCATAACATTATTATATATATATATACACCGATCTGCCATAACATTATTATATATATATACACCGATCAGCCATAACATTATTATATATATATATATACACTAATCAGCCATAACATTACTATATATATATACACTAATCAGCCATAACATTATTATATATATATATATATATATATATATACACTGATCCGCCATAACATTATTATATATATATACACCGATCTGCCATAACATTATTATATATATATACACCGATCAGCCATAACATTATTATATATATATATACACTAATCAGCCATAACATTACTATATATATATATACACCGATCAGCCATAACATTATTATATATATATATATATATATATATATATATATATATATATATATATATATATACACTGATCCGCCATAACATTATTATATATACACTGATCCGCCATAACATTACGATATATACACTGATCCGCCATAACATTATTATATATATATATATATACACACACCGATCAGCCATAACATTATTATATATATATATACACACCGATCAGCCATAACATTTCTATATATACACTGATCCGCCATAACATTATTATATATATACACTGATCAACCCTTAACATTATTTTATATACACCGATCAGCCATAACATTATAATATATATACACTGATCAGCCATAACATTATTATATATACACCGATCAGCCATAACATTATTATATATATATACACCGATCAGCCATAACATTATTATATATATATACACCGATCAGCCATAACATTATTATATATATATATATATATATATGTATATATATATATATATATATATATATATATACACTGACCAGCCATAACATTATTATATATATATATATACACCGATCAGCCATAACATTATTATATATATATATACACCGATCAGCCATAACATTATTATATATATATACACCGATCAGCCATAACATTATTATATATATATATATGCACTGATCAGCCATAATATTATTATATATATATATATATGCACTGATCAGCCATAACATTATTATATATATATATATGCACTGATCAGCCATAACATTATTATATATATATACACCGATCAGCCATAACATTATTATATATATATATACACCGATCAGCCATAACATTATTATATATATATACATATACACTGATCAGCCATAACATTACTATTTATACACTGATCAGCCACAACATTATTATATATATACACTGATCAGCCACAACATTATTATATATATACACTGATCAGCCATAACATTATTATATATATACACTGATAAGCCATAACATTATTTTATAAATACACTGATCAGCCATAACATTATTATATATACACTAATCAGCCATAACATTATTATATATGTACACCGATCAGACATAACATTATTATATATATATATATATATATATATATATATATATATATATATATACACCGATCAGACATAACATTATTATATATATATATACTTATCAGCCTTATTAATATATATATATTAACCGTTAATATTTTTTTGCATGATATATGCACTTCAACATCACACCAGTCTGAAAAAATGGAGGAGTGACTTCTAAAGCTGACTATCCTGAAAAAAAGGGTACAGATTAACTCTGCTCTTGCAATGTAAACAAAAGCATGGGGCAGGGCAAGTGCAGGAAACTGTTAAAGAGCGTTCAAAGGATTCTGTGCATGTATTTGTATGCAAAGACACAGGTTAAAGATTGTGATTTAAGTGTGATGCCTGGCATGTCCCTTTGAAGATGTTCACATTTGATCCAGGTTATACACTACCAGATGCATCAAACTTAGTAGAGGATACTTTTCAGATTTCCAGGGAAGTGTAGAATTTAAATACATGTCCTGCTTTAAAAAGTTATTTCACAGTTGGCTAAACACAACACTCGTTAGCAATTAAAGGGAAAAAATTGCAGTAGTGTGCCTTACAATGCCACTGCAGAGCACGAGTGAGCCTCAATTCTCTGCCTAACAGCACAGGTGGCGTGCTGTCTGTTGTGTCACAGAGAGAACGCTGAACGGTCCCCAAGTGACGCCAGATGCTGATGTGTCAGAACGAGGCAGCTTAATAGCTTTGAAAGCCATCAGCAGGTACAGCTAAAATCCCAATCTTACAGTATGTGCGAGAGGGCCACTCCTGGCATTATGTCACATACTGAACTGCCTTCTGCCAGTTGCACAGAGCAGGGGATATGTCATCTCTTAGCAGCTCCTTCTCTGTTTTGTCTTCTTAGCAAATGTTATTTACAGTGATAGTAATGGGGAAGAAATACTAGCCCCTGACCGGCAGCTGTTATACTCTTACTGTGTCACCTAAACATTGTTTTATGCTGTGCATGAAGAGCATAAAAAATGATCTATACATTGTATTAGCAAAACTGCAAGCAAATGCCTAACTTAGGAGAAAAACATGTTGTAATTGTGTCTGTCGAGTCTCCTGCTTATGACATCACCTGTGGCACGGTATGCAAACGGGTCTAGGGCACTTCTTCGCCGCATCTTCATCGCTGACAGTTAGTCGCGGCAGTTAGAACGCTGAACTGTCAGCAATGAAGTATAACGCGGCCGTTTCACCGCGGCCGCGGCTATGTAAGAGCTGACAGTTCAGCGCTGAACTGTCAGCTCTTACAAATCTAAAAGTAAAACTAAAATACCCCCCCCCCCAAGAGTAACACTAAACCCCAATACTAACACTAAAATTAACCCCAATACTAAAATTAACCCCCTAAACCCTAATACTAACCCCCAACCCCTAATACTAAAATTAACCCCCTAAAACCTAATACTAACCCTAATACTAACCCCCGCCCGACCCCTAATACTAAAATTAACCCCTAACACTAAACACTAAACGTAATTCTAACCCCCTAAACCCTAATTCTAAACAAACTAAAATCGGTAAAATACTTACCTTTGCCGATGAAATGTCCCACGATGAAATCTCCAGCGACGATCTGTCTTGTGCTGTAGAGTCGGCGGTGAAGCGGCTGCGCGGAAGCAGCCGCGATAAAGAGTCCCATCCCCTATGCAAACTATACTTTTTACATTGAAAAGCAGTTAATTTGCATACCGTGCCACAGGTGATGTCATAAGCAGGAGACTCCACAGATATATTTAAAACACAAGTTTCTCCTAATTTAGGCACTTGCTTGCAGTTTTGCTAATAAAATGTATAGATCATTCTCAATCATTTTTTCATGCTCTACATGCACAGTATAAAACGATACAATATATTCAGGTGATACTGCCCCTTTAAATCTACTAAACACCCCTTCACTTTTACTGACAATCCTTTTCAGAATGGTATAATGTATAGTGCCTCACACTACCATGACATAGCTGCCAACATCGGCCATGTTTCCAGGGACACATATTTGTTCCACATGCTGCAGAAAGAGCATGCAAAGTGCAGCCCGACAGAATGTAGGATGTATAACCACAGACACAATCCAATTCATGTAAAGTGCAGCCCGGCAGTATGTAGGATGTATATACACACACAATCCAATTCATGTAAAGTGCAGCCTGGCAGTATGTAGGATGTATATACACACACACACACACATTCCAATTCATGTAAAGTGCAGCCTGGCAGTATGTAGGATGTATATACACACACACACACAATCCAATTCCTGTAAAGTGCAGCCCGGCAGTATGTAGGATGTATATACATACACACACAATCCAATTCATGTAAAGTGCAGCCCGGCAGTATGTAGGATGTATATACACACACACACAGACACAATCCAATTCATGTAAAGTGCAGCCCAGCAGTATGTAGGATGTATACACACACAGACACAATCCAATTCATGTAAAGTGCAGCCTGGCAGTATGTAGGATGTATATACACACACACACAATCCAATTCATGTAAAGTGCAGCCCGGCAGTATGTAGGATGTATATACACAGACACAATCCAATTCATGGAAAGTGCAGCCCGGCAGTATGTAGGATGTATATACACACAGACACACACACACAATCCAATTCATGTAAAGTGCAGCCCAGCAGTATGTAGGATGTATATACACACAGACACACACACACAATCCAATTCATGTAAAGTGCAGCCCGGCAGTATGTAGGATGTATATACACACACACACACAATCCAATTCATGTAAAGTGCAGCCTGGCAGTATGTAGGATGTATACACACACACAGACAATCCAATTCATGTAAAGTGCAGCCCGGCAGTATGTAGGATGTATACACACACACAATCCAATTCATGTAAAGTGCAGCACGGCAGTATGTAGGATGGATATACGCACAGACACAATCCAATTCATGTAAAGTGCAGCCTGGCAGTATGTAGGATGTATATACACACACACACAATCCAATTCATGTAAAGTGCAGCCCGGCAGTATGTAGGATGTATATACACACACACACAATCCAATTCATGTAAAGTGCAGCCTGGCAGTATGTAGGATGTATATACACACACACACACAATCCAATTCATGTAAAGTGCAGCCCAGCAGTATGTAGGATGTATATACACACCCACACACACAATCCAATTCATGTAAAGTGCAGCCTGGCAGTATGTAGGATGTATATACACACACACACAATCCAATTCATATAAAGTGCAGCCTGGCAGTATGTAGGATATATATACACACAGACACACACACACAATCCAATTCATGTAAAGTGCAGCCTGGCAGTATGTAGGATGTATATACACACACACACACAATCCAATTCATGTAAAGTGCAGCCCGGCAGTATGTAGGATGTATATACACACCCACACACACAATCCAATTCATGTAAAGTGCAGCCTGGCAGTATGTAGGATGTATATACACACACACACAATCCAATTCATATAAAGTGCAGCCCGGCAGTATGTAGGATGTATATACACACACACACAATCCAATTCATGTAAAGTGCAGCCCGGCAGTATGTAGGATGTATACACACACACACAATCCAATTCATGTAAAGTGCCGCCCGGCAGTATGTAGGATGTATATACACACACACACAATCCAATTCATGTAAAGTGCAGCCCAGCAGTATGTAGGATGTATATACACACTCACACAATCCAATTCATGTAAAGTGCAGCCTGGCAGTATGTAGGATGTATATACACACACACAATCCAATTCATGTAAAGTGCAGCCCGGCAGTATGTAGGATGTATATACACAGACACACACACAATCCAATTCATGTAAAGTGCAGCCCGGCAGTATGTAAGATGTATATACACACACACACAATCCAATTCATGTAAAGTCCCGCCCGGCAGTATGTAGGATGTATATACACACACACACAATCCAATTCATGTAAAGTGCAGCCCGGCAGTATGTAGGATGTATATACACAGACACAATCCAATTCATGTAAAGTGCAGCCCGGCAGTATGTAGGATGTATATACACACACACACAATCCAATTCATGTAAAGTGCAGCCCGGCAGTATGTAGGATGTATATACACACACACACACAATCCAATTCATGTAAAGTGCAGCCCGGCAGTATGTAGGATGTATATACACAGACACAATCCAATTCATGTAAAGTGCAGCCCGGCAGTATGTAGGATGTATATAGACACACACACAATCCAATTCATGTAAAGTGCAGCCTGGCAGTATGTAGAATGTATATACACACACACAATCCAATTCATGTAAAGTGCAGCCCGGCAGTATGTAGGATGTATATAAACACAGACACAATCCAATTCATGTAAAGTGCAGCCTGGCAGTATGTAGGATGTATATACACACACAGACACAATCCAATTCATGTAAAGTGCAGCCCGGCAGTATGTAGGATGTATATACACACACACAATCCAATTCATGTAAAGTGCAGCCCGGCAGTATGTAGGATGTATATATACACACACACAATCCAATTCATGTAAAGTGCAGCCCGGCAGTATGTAGGATGTATATATACACACACACAATCCAATTCATGTAAACTGCAGCCCGGCAGTATGTAGGATGTATATACACACAGACACACAATCCAATTCATGTAAAGTGCAGCCCGGCAGTATGTAGGATGTATATACACACACACACAATCCAATTCATGTAAAGTGCAGCCTGGCAGTATGTAGGATGTATATACACACACACACACAATCCAATTCATGTAAAGTGCAGCCCGGCAGTATGTAGGATGTATATATACACACACACAATCCAATTCATGTAAAGTGCAGCCCAGCAGTATGTAGGATGTATATATACACACACACACAATCCAATTCATGTAAAGTGCAGCCCAGCAGTATGTAGGATGTATATACACACAGACACAATCCAATTCATGTAAAGTGCAGCCCGGCAGTATGTAGGATGTATATACACACACACAATCCAATTCATGTAAAGTGCAGCCCGGCAGTATGTAGGATGTATATACACACACACAATCCAATTCATGTAAAGTGCAGCCCGGCAGTATGTAGGATGGATATACACACACACACACACACACAATCCAATTCATGTAAAGTGCAGCCCGGCAGTATGTAGGATGTATATACACACAGACACAATCCAATTCATGTAAAGTGCAGCCCGGCAGTATGTAGGATGTATATACACACAGACACACACACAATCCAATTCATGTAAAGTGCAGCCCGGCAGTATGTAGGATGTATATACACACACACACTATCCAATTCATGTAAAGTGCAGCCCGGCAGTATGTAGGATGTATATACACACACACACAATCCAATTCATGTAAAGTGCAGCCCGGCAGTATGTAGGATGTATATACACACACACACAATCCAATTCATGTAAAGTGCAGCCCGGCAGTATGTAGGATGTATATACACACACACACACACAATCCAATTCATGTAAAGTGCAGCCCGGCAGTATGTAGGATGTATATATACACACACAATCCAATTCATGTAAAGTGAAGCCTGGCAGTATGTAGGATGTATATACACACACACACACAATCCAATTCATGTAAAGTGCAGCCCGGCAGTATGTAGGATGTATATACACACCCACACACACAATCCAATTCATGTAAAGTGCAGCCTGGCAGTATGTAGGATGTATATACACACACACACAATCCAATTCATATAAAGTGCAGCCCGGCAGTATGTAGGATGTATATACACACACACACAATCCAATTCATGTAAAGTGCAGCCCGGCAGTATGTAGGATGTATACACACACACACAATCCAATTCATGTAAAGTGCCGCCCGGCAGTATGTAGGATGTATATACACACACACACAATCCAATTCATGTAAAGTGCAGCCCAGCAGTATGTAGGATGTATATACACACTCACACAATCCAATTCATGTAAAGTGCAGCCTGGCAGTATGTAGGATGTATATACACACACACAATCCAATTCATGTAAAGTGCAGCCCGGCAGTATGTAGGATGTATATACACAGACACACACACAATCCAATTCATGTAAAGTGCAGCCCGGCAGTATGTAAGATGTATATACACACACACACAATCCAATTCATGTAAAGTCCCGCCCGGCAGTATGTAGGATGTATATACACACACACACAATCCAATTCATGTAAAGTGCATCCCAGCAGTATGTAGGATGTATATACACACACACACACACATTCCAATTCATGTAAAGTGCAGCCCGGCAGTATGTAGGATGTATATACACACAGACACAATCCAATTCATGTAAAGTGCAGCCCAGCAGTATGTAGGATGTATATACACACACACACACACAATCCAATTCATGTAAAGTGCAGCCCGGCAGTATGTAGGATGTATATACACACACACACAATCCAATTCATGTAAAGTGCAGCCCGGCAGTATGTAGGATGTATATACACACACACACACAATCCAATTCATGTAAAGTGCAGCCCGGCAGTATGTAGGATGTATATACACAGACACAATCCAATTCATGTAAAGTGCAGCCCGGCAGTATGTAGGATGTATATAGACACACACACAATCCAATTCATGTAAAGTGCAGCCTGGCAGTATGTAGAATGTATATACACACACACAATCCAATTCATGTAAAGTGCAGCCCGGCAGTATGTAGGATGTATATAAACACAGACACAATCCAATTCATGTAAAGTGCAGCCTGGCAGTATGTAGGATGTATATACACACACAGACACAATCCAATTCATGTAAAGTGCAGCCCGGCAGTATGTAGGATGTATATACACACACACAATCCAATTCATGTAAAGTGCAGCCCGGCAGTATGTAGGATGTATATATACACACACACAATCCAATTCATGTAAAGTGCAGCCCGGCAGTATGTAGGATGTATATATACACACACACAATCCAATTCATGTAAACTGCAGCCCGGCAGTATGTAGGATGTATATACACACAGACACACAATCCAATTCATGTAAAGTGCAGCCCGGCAGTATGTAGGATGTATATACACACACACACAATCCAATTCATGTAAAGTGCAGCCTGGCAGTATGTAGGATGTATATACACACACACACACAATCCAATTCATGTAAAGTGCAGCCCGGCAGTATGTAGGATGTATATATACACACACACAATCCAATTCATGTAAAGTGCAGCCCAGCAGTATGTAGGATGTATATATACACACACACACAATCCAATTCATGTAAAGTGCAGCCCAGCAGTATGTAGGATGTATATACACACAGACACAATCCAATTCATGTAAAGTGCAGCCCGGCAGTATGTAGGATGTATATACACACACACAATCCAATTCATGTAAAGTGCAGCCCGGCAGTATGTAGGATGTATATACACACACACAATCCAATTCATGTAAAGTGCAGCCCGGCAGTATGTAGGATGGATATACACACACACACACACACACAATCCAATTCATGTAAAGTGCAGCCCGGCAGTATGTAGGATGTATATACACACAGACACAATCCAATTCATGTAAAGTGCAGCCCGGCAGTATGTAGGATGTATATACACACAGACACACACACAATCCAATTCATGTAAAGTGCAGCCCGGCAGTATGTAGGATGTATATACACACACACACTATCCAATTCATGTAAAGTGCAGCCCGGCAGTATGTAGGATGTATATACACACACACACAATCCAATTCATGTAAAGTGCAGCCCGGCAGTATGTAGGATGTATATACACACACACACAATCCAATTCATGTAAAGTGCAGCCCGGCAGTATGTAGGATGTATATACACACACACACACACAATCCAATTCATGTAAAGTGCAGCCCGGCAGTATGTAGGATGTATATATACACACACAATCCAATTCATGTAAAGTGCAGCCCGGCAGTATGTAGGATGTATATACACACACACACACAATCCAATTCATGTAAAGTGCAGCCCGGCAGTATGTAGGATGTATATACACACACACACACAATACAATTCATGTAAAGTGCAGCCCAGCAGTATGTATGAGAAAAAGAAAAAATCTCAATAATGAAAGATCTAGCGCTTTTTAATAAAGTAATAAGTAGCCAAAAAGGGGAACTCTTTGCCAAATGAAATTTTATAGTTCGTGTTCAAGCCCCTAAAAATTAAAAAAAAAAAATTAGATGTTTCAAGCCATCCTGAAAGAAAAAAAAAATCGGGAGAGTGCGCAGTTATACAGCAGAGTAGTGAGAGGCAAACTGTGGAGGGGAGGATTTCTTGAAACATATTATTATTGTCTTGTTTATTTTTGTTTATGTTTCCTGTAGGTACATTTACATAATCCTAGTAAAACGAGGATGACCTCATCAGCCAGATGGAGCTTTTTTTTTAAACGTTTAAAAAACGCTGGCCGGGCGGTGAGAAACACGTTGCGCCGAGAGAATTAAACTGCAAAAAAAGAAATTACAAACATTAAGACCAGGTTTAGAAGGACATATAACCCAGAGATTTACATTTTATTTATTTATTTTGCAGGCTGCGCAGTCTTCTATTTTAATCCAACCCGCAAAAAAAGAAATGATAAAAGGGGGTAGAAAAGCTGGTGAGATGGCTGCCTAAGTGGGTTAATGTGTCAGCTGTCGAATCGGTTCAATCCTCAGGGCTGCAAGTGGTTTGACTGAGCTCTTCATCTTGATGAGGTCAATAAAATGAGTATCATAAGACTGGGTGACGAAACATCCTCAGGACATCCTGGGAAAGGAGAGCGTGTCTCAGCAAACCTTCCCAGGTTAAATACTTTGGGATTTGGGAACTTGAAGCCAAAGAAGCCGATTCGGAAAGATTCTCCCATTCAATGGAATTGGGGGTTTTTTTCCCACTCACCTACTTTGGCCTTAAGTTTGAAATTCCCATGTCAATTCCATGATATCCCCTCGTCTATGAATAAAACCTGTTGTTCCTGTTTAATCTATTTTCTTTCTGAATCATTTGCCACCTTTTAAGTGGAATTAGTTAAGGAGCTTTTTAAAGGGGACGTAGTGCTGCAGATTGCTATCCCTTTTATCCCTAAACATTGACTTGTCCCTGTCCTGGAAGTAGGAGATTGTACTAGCAATGTCTCTGGGTCTGTAGGGGACACTGAATTATGTAAGGGGATACGTGAATGAAATGGCCACTAAAAATATCACCTGTCACTTTAAATGATTATACAAGCCTGACTGAGCAGTAAGGGATATGTAGATTCAAAATAGAAGTAATGCCAAGGTTAGCCATCACTGCTGTAAAATTTAAAGAAGAGAAGAATTTGCCATTTTATTTTTACACTAATACTGATGTTTTTGCCAGTTTATCTCTCTATAAGCATTTCACAAGCAAACAAACGCGTAGGGAACTGGCTGGCATGCTCCAGAAATGAGTCAGGGTAAATCCACATTACCTAAGTCAAAAGAAAAAGGGGTTTATAATGATTGTCTTAAAGTAGCAGTGATGTGGAAGACACAAATAGGGACAGACAGACAGAGAAAAAGATACACAGACAGAGACAGATAAGGTGAAACAGAGAGAGACACAGAGACAGCAAAAGACAGAGAGACAGAGAAAAGGACATGGAAGACAGACACAGAGAAAGCGATAAAGAGAGAGACACAGAGACAGCGAGAGACAGACAGCCAGAGAAAAAGACACACAAGGCAGAGAAAGTGAAACAGAGAGAGACACAGAGACAGCAAGAGAAGGAAAGACAGAGAAAAGGACACGGAAGACAGACACAGAGAAAGCAATACAGAGAGAGAAACAGAGGCAGCGAGAGACAGACAGACATAGAAAAAGACAGACAAGGCAGAGAAAGTGAAGCAGCGAGACACAGAGACAGCAAGAGACGGAAAGACAGAGAAAAAGATACACAGACAGAGAAAGAGAGACAGAGACAGCGAGAGACAGAAAGAGAGAGAGAAAAAGATACACCGACAGACACAGAGAAAGTGAAACAGAGAGAGACACAGAGACAGCAAGAGACGGAAAGACAGAGAAAAAGATACACAGACAGACACAGAGAAAGCAATACAGAGAGAGAAACAGAGGCAGCGAGAGACAGACAGACATAGAAAAAGACACACAAGGCAGAGAAAGTGAAGCAGCGAGACACAGAGACAGCAAGAGACGGAAAGACAGAGAAAAAGATACACAGACAGAGAAAGAGAGACAGAGACACAGAGACAGCGAGAGACAGGCAGACAGACAGAGAGAAAAAGATACACAGACAGACACAGAGAAAGCGAGACAGAGAGAGACACAGAGACAGCTAGAGACAGACAGACAGAGAAAAAGACACACAGACAGACACAGAGAAAGTGAAAGAGAGACACAGAGACAGCGAGAGACAGACAGGGCAGCCCAGCTGCACATAGACACATTGACACTGATAGAATATAGAGAGGCTGCTCGAAAACAAGTGTAATTCAGAAAAAAATAAAATAACACCTAGCGGAATGCGACAGGTGATCAATTATCCCATTCCAAGGGTAACTGTGCTAGAAGGAAGCAGCATTATGTGATAAAGGGGGGTGACATTTACCATGTGCAGAGACAGACTGATTTATTGATCACCTTTTAAACAGCCTGGGGGGTTTCTTTTACACTCTCCTGACACTCCTATTATACATGTGATCTCTGCATTATATCAGAGCCCTAATCCTGCAGACACACCGTGACATATGTTATAGAAAGCAGGGCTTACTCCAGAGGTATTCCTCTCTCTTATGAAAGGTTACATCAATCACACTATATAGCCTGGGGTTTTATGGAAAGAAAGATTCTGTCTGGCTGGAGGCCACTTGTACCAGTTTTAATAAAATCTCACTATTTTTAGAGGGACACTCCAGGCGGAACTTTGATGCGTCTAGTAGTGGTTAACCTGTGGATTGTCGCTTTTTGTTTGTTTAAAAATGCATGAAGGCATCAAATAATCTGTTCTAGCCATTCCCTGTGCTGTTTGTTTGCATAGCAAAGATACTGTTTATCTGAAGTGGGATAGGTAGAGCAGAAAACTTGTGTGCAAGCTCAGGGACAATCCCATTCAATATTGAACAGCAGTGATTGGTGAGGTGGGACAGATCAATGATGTCACTGCTGGTACCACTGACATCCTGCACACATGCAATGGACATCACTGTCACCTAAACACTGCTTATACTGGGACTGTATTAAAGGGACTCTGTCACCTAAACACTGCTTATATTTATTTATTTATTTATTTATTTATTTATTTAGAAAGTGTTTTAGCAGGAAAAATACATTGAGATTTCTCTCGTTTTCAAGTATGTCCTGGGGACTGTGACTGTATTAAAGGGATTCTGTCACCTATACATTGCTTACACTGTGACTGTATTAAAGGGACTCTGTCACCTAAACACTGCGTATACTGTGACTGTATTAAAGGGACTCTGTCACCTAAACACTGCTTATACTGTGACTGTATTAATGGGGCTCTGTCACCTAAACACTGCTTATACTGTGACTGTATTAAAGGGACTCTGTCACCTATACATTGCTTACACTGTGACTGTATTAAAGGGACTCTGTCACCTAAACACTACTTCTACTGTGACTGTATTAAAGGGACTCTGTCACCTAAACACTGCTTATACTGTGACTATATTAAAGGGACTCTGTCACCTAAACACTGCTTATACTGTGACTGTATTAAAGGGACTCTGTCTCCTAAACACTGCTTATACTGTGACTATATTAAAGGGACTCTGTCACCTAAACACTGCTTATACTGTGACTGTATTAAAGGGACTCTGTCACCTAAACACTGCTTATACTGTGACTGTATTAAAGGGACTCTGTCACCTATACATTGCTTACACTGTGACTGTATTAAAGGGACTCTGTCACCTAAACACTGCTTATACTGTGACTGTATTAAAGGGACTCTGTCACCTAAACACTGCTTATACTGTGACTGTATTAAAGGGACTCTGTCACCTAAACACTGCTTATACTGTGACTGTATTAAAGGGACTCTGTCACCTAAACACTGCGTATACTGTGACTGTATTAAAGGGACTCTGTCACCTAAATACTGCTTATACTGTGACTGTATTAAAGGGACTCTGTCACCTATACATTGCTTACACTGTGACTGTATTAAAGGGACTCTGTCACCTAAACACTGCTTATACTGTGACTGTATTAAAGGGACTCTGTCACCTAAACACTGCTTATACTGTGACTTTATTAAAGGGACTCTGTCACCTAAACACTGCTTATACTGTGACTGTATTAAAGGGACTCTCTCACCTAAACACTGCTTATACTGTGACTGTATTAAAGAGACTCTGTCACCTAAACGCTGCTTATACTGTGACTGTATTAAAGGGACCCTGTCACCTAAACACTGCTTATACTGTGAATGTATTAAAGGGATTCTGTCACCTAAACACTGCTTATATCGTGACTGTATTAAAGGGACTCTGTCACCTAAACACTGCTTATACTGTGACTGTATTAAAGGGACTCTGTTACCTAAACACTGCTTATACTGTGACTGTATTAAAGGGACTCTGTCACCTAAACACTGCTTATACTGTGACTGTATTAAAGGGACTCTCTCACCTAAACACTGCTTATACTGTGACTGTATTAAAGAGATTCTGTCACCTAAACACTGCTTATATCGTGACTGTATTAAAGGGACTCTGTCACCTAAACACTGCTTATACTGTGACTGTATTAAAGGGACTCTGTCACCTAAACACTGCTTATACTGTGACTGTATTAAAGGGACTCTGTCACCTAAACACTGCTTATACTGTGACTGTATTAAAGGGACTCTGTCACCTATACACTGCTTATACTGTGACTATATTAAAGGGGCTCTGTCACCTAAATACTGATACCTGTGGCTTTATATGCAAATGAACTGCTTTTCAATGGGAAATGTGTAAGTTGCATATAAAGTTACAGGTGATGTCATAAACAGGGGACTCCACAGCCACATTTAAACCATGTATTTGTCTTATTTTCTGCCTGTGCTGATATTCTGATAACACAATGTATACTGTGTATTCTTTCCATACATCTTAAAGCAGAAGGTCCAGTCCTAGAGGGTATTTGTGAATCTCACCCTGCCCCTATAGATCACAAGTTTCATTTAGATCGTATTCATAATGCCTTGCTTCACCCTGAGTCTGACCTTAGACAGGTCCCTGATGAGCAGCTGGAATTTGTACAGTGGAGCATCTAAGCTCCATCCAGACCGGTCCACATCCCCTCGCCAGAGTATTATTATGAGCGCAGGTAGAACCTGTCAATACGCATACTGTTTGGATGGATTCAAAGAGAGATAAAACATTTACCGTATTTGCTCGATTATAAGACGACCCTGATTATAAGACGACCCCCCCCAAACTTTGGATATTCCTTTAGGAAAAAAACTAAAAGCCTGAATATAAGACTACCGTATAGGAAAAAAGTTCAACTTGTATATATTCACATGTAAATTGCTTTTTTAATAAAAAAAATTATATAAAAAAAATGCATTTCATGTTTTTATTTCCTTTTATGTGCCAAAGCTGCCTCTCTCTTTCCCTTGCCCCCAACTTTGTCTCTCTCCCCCCCCCTTAGTGTTGTCTCTCTCTCTCTCCCCCTCCCTTTGACTCCCCCCTCGCTCCCCTTGTCTCTCTCTCCCCCTGTGCCCCCTCTCCCTCCCCTTGTCTCTCCCCCCCTCCCTCCCCTTGTCTCTGTGTCTTCCCCCCTTCCCTCCCCTTGTCTCTGTGTCTTCCCCCCTTCCCTCTCCTTGTCTCTGTGTCTTCCCCCCTTCCCTCCCCTTGTCTCTGTCTCTGCCCCCCCTCCCTGCCCTTGTTGCTCTGGTCCCGCTTCCGTCCCCTTGTTCCTCTGGTACCCCCCTCCCTCCACCCCCCTCACCTTGTCTCTTTCCCTGGTGGCTAGTGGGGGCAGCCGGGGGATGTCTGCACGATACGTGCAGACATCCTCCATGCTGCCCGACACCTCCGTCTATTATGACGGACAGCCGATCCGTCATAATAGGCGGAAGTGTCAGGCAGCATGGAGGATGTCTGCACGTATCGTGCAGACATCCCCCGGCTGCCCGATTCTCCCTGGTGGCTAGTGGGGCAGCAGAGGATGTCTGCGCGATGAGCGCAGACCTCCCCTGCTGTGGCCGGCACGACCGCTGGGACTTTTATGACAAAGCCGGAAGTACCCGGCTTCTTCATAGAAGTCCCGGCGGTCGTGCCAGGCGGCAGCAGGGGGAGTCTGCGCTCATCGCGCAGACATCCCCTGCTGTTAGAGAGGGGGATCCAGGTCCCCTGCAGCTCTGCTGGGGACCTGGATCCATGTCTTATAGTCTGACCTCAATTTAAATTACCTTGATTATAAGACGAGGGGTAGTTTTCAGAATTTTTTTTCGGAAAAAAACTTTGTCTTATAATCGAGCAAATACGGTACATTTTTTCCTGTTACATTCGTTTCATTGTGTGAGCAGATTGTAATTCAGACATATAGGGGGCAAAGTTCTAAAAGTCATCAGCAGGAACATTCTATTGGTTTCCATGGTGACTGCAGAACATTCCATTAGTTTCCATGGTGACTGCAGAACATTCTATTGGTTTCCATGGTGACTGCAGAACATTCCATTAGTTTCCATGGTGACTGCAGAACGTTACATTAGTTTCCATGGTGACTGCAAAACATTCCATTAGTTTCCATGGAGACTGCAGAACATTCCATTGGTTTCCATGGTGACTGCAGAACATTCCATTGGTTTCCATGGTGACTGCAGAACATTCCATTAGTTTCCATGGTGACTGCAGAACATTCCATTGGTTTCCATGGTGACTACAGAACGTTCCATTGGTTTCCATGGTGACTGACCCACTTTTAGAACTCTGCCCCTAAACTGACTTTAGAATTCTCAGTGATCGAATCAGATCACTGGCTCGGATGGGATTCAATTTAATGGATAGATGGATTATCAATGAATTCATCATCCCCTGTCATGGTCATCAGTGAGTTACTGTAGATACATAGTGAGACAGAGACAGAATCCATTCACCAAGGTATAAAGTAGGACAATTTACCCCAGACGCATATTTCATGATGATAGACTATAATTAATGTGATATATTTGCCATGGATGGGGAATTTCACTGTTATTTGGAGCCTCAGTTATTTGTTTAAAGTTAAATATTGAAAAGTGTTGTATTTTTTTGTACGTGTATTCATCTGAAATACTCCATCCCCTGCTTCTGGTCAGATTGCAGCCCCTACCGGTGACTAGGAATTCAATCAAGTGAGCTACTTTGCACTTAGAAACATAGAAACATAGAATGTGTCGGCAGATAAGAACCATTCGGTCCATCTAGTCTGCCCAATTTTTTTTTTTTTAGTACTTTTATTAGTCCCCCGTTCCCGGTTTTATATCTAGGATAGCCTTATACCTATCCCACGCATGCTTAAACTCCTTCACTGTATTAACCTCTACCACTTCTACTGGAAGACTATTCCATACATCCACTACCCTCTCAGTAATGTAATACTTTCATTAGTCCCTGGCCTTATCTTATATCTAGGATAGCCTTATACCTATCCCATGCATGCTTAAACTCCTTCACTGTATTAACCTCTACCACTTCTACTGGAAGACTATTCCATGCATCCACTACCCTCTCAGTAAAGTAATACTTTCATTAGTCCCTGGCCTTATCTTATATCTAGGATAGCCTTATACCTATCCCATGCATGCTTAAACTCCTTCACTGTATTAACCTCTACCACTTCTACAGGAAGACTATTCCATACATCCACTACCCTCTCAGTAATGTAATACTTTCATTAGTCCCTGGCCTTATCTTATATCTAGGATAGCCTTATACCTATCCCACGCATGCTTAAACTCCTTCACTGTATTAACCTCTACCACTTCTACTAGAAGGCTATTCCATACATCCACTACCCTCTCAGTAAAGTAATACTTTCATTAGTCCCTGGCCTTATCTTATATCTACGATAGCCTTATACCTATCCCACGCATTCTTAAACTCCTTCACTGTATTAACCTCTACCACTTCTACTGGAAGACTATTCCATGCACCCACTACCCTCTCAGTAAAGTAATACTTTCATTAGTCCCTGGCCTTATCTTATATCTAGGATAGCCTTATACCTATCCCACGCATGCTTAAACTCCTTCACTGTATTAACCTCTACCACTTCTACTGGAAGACTATTCCATCCATCCACTACCCTCTCAGTAATGTAATACTGTCATTATTCCCTGGCCTTATCTTATATCTAGGATAGCCTTATACCTATCCCATACATGCTTAAACTCCTTCACTGTATTAACCTCTACCACTTCCGCTGGAAGGCTATTCCATGCATCCACTACCCTCTCAGTAAAGTAATACTTCCTGATATTACTTTTAAATCGTTGCCCCTCTAATTTAAGACTATGTCCTCTTGCATTATATGAGAGGTGATCGAGAGTCTTCTTCATATTCCAATCAGTTTAGGAGCATCACAATACAGCCAGGACTGATATTTAGCGAATGAATCATTTTTCTTTACCTGTGAATCTAGAGAATGATGAAAAACGAGTGCAAACACTTAAAGTAAGAGAAATGTGTGTTTTAAATGTGTCCGTGATGGCTCCTGCTTATTACCTGATGGCTTGATATGCAAATGACATATTAACCATAAAAAATGAGTGTCATTTGCATATCAAGCCACGGGTGATGTCATGAGCAGGAGGCGGGGCTTGCTGGATATACAAGTCCTGCAACTGGTAACAATAAATAGAAATTTTACCCCCGGAACGATTTAGATGAAATAGCAAAGCAGAAGAGAACAGGGTAAGATTTACTTACACACAACGTGATAGAGGGATGACAGTTGTCCTTTAATGAAAGAAACCAAAATATAGGTCTATTCGCTAAGATTCGACTTTGGAGGTCCACTTTCAGTTGCCCCTAAGTTTGACTTTGAAAAAAAACACCATGTTGGAATCTTCCCCAGTGAAAGTAATGGGAGGCGAAATGATCGAAGCGATTTTTGAGACTAAGTGAAACACGGGACTTAATTTCTAAAAATGGCTTTGATCATTTCCCCTCCCATTACTTTCAGTGGGGAAGATTCCAAACTGGGGGGGTTTTCTAACTCAGGAGCCGAATGTCTCACAATGAAATTGAAGTTTAGTGAATATACCCGATAGATTACCCTATTGAGCTCTCTTTGTTACGTATAGCTCTATCAGGGGGCGGACATGTTGTTTGGAATCTTTGCTCTGTATAGCTCTATCAGGGGGCGGACATGTTGTTTAGAATCTGTGCTCTGTATAGCTCTATCAGGGGGCAGACATGTTGTTTAGAATCTTTGCTCTGTATAGCTCTATCAGGGGGCGGACATGTTGTTTAGAATCTTTGCTCTGTATAGCTCTATCAGGGGGCGGACATGTTGTTCAGAACCTCCCGTTAGATGAAGGAAGATCTGACCCAAGAATCTAAGCAACGTGTCCCAATAGAGCTACTTGGAGTGAAGAGGACTCAACACGGCGCTGTACATGTAGTCTTTCATTAAAGCCTTTCTATTTAAAATACCCACACTTGATCCAATCTTTGCATTAACCATGACATATATATTTATTTCTCTTTGCCCACAGTCATTCTTTAAGTGGACGAAAATATCCAAGAGTGGCTTTCAGAATGTCTACTCATCTACATCCAAATTTTCTCTGTTCTCCCCCTCTTTAATGAAAGGGACATTGGACAAATCACAGCCCCCTCTGACTCTATGCACCGCTGCACAAAACATCAATACAAACAACGAAATCTCCATCCTTCGGCAAGTCACCATTCAATCTGCATTAAACGTTTCCCCTTGTGGCTCCTCTGGAACTCACAAAAGCAAAAGATTAAGTGACTTTCCATTGTAGACCCTCAGTCTGTAACCCTGAGCGCTGTATGACTAATATAAAGATACGAACAGGTTTAATATAATTACCTGGTAAAAACAGCAGTAAGTGCCAACATTTAGCATTACCAGTGACGTCTATAAACACTTAGCAGGAAATGCAAGTAAACAAGGGAGCATATGGCCGTAGATCAGTCTGTGCAGTGCTTCTTAATACCTTCATCCAAATGTATCCCTTTGGGGTTATTTAATGGACACAGCACTTGGCCCTTCTTGGTGAAGACGCAACACATTTTTATTTTTTTATGCGGTTCACAAGCTCCGGGAAAGTAGATTGGAAATGTAGGTGGGAAATGGAAGCCATCTGTTGGACAATAACAAAGGCCGGTTGGACAAGGTGGTTGATAAAAAAAGGAATAATTTGTATCTTTGGAGATACAAATAAAGGGAGGGAGGATCAATGCTAAATACCATGATCCAGTTGATGATGGCGGGCAAATTAGCGAATGTGATAATATTTGATTTGGGTTGGATCTTCTCAATGTTAAATCAACAATGGAAAAGAACTCGGAGGGGGATACTTTGCTTTGCCAGGAATATCCTCTCTTAACATAGAACAAATGCTCAGGTTAGTAAATCGACCTGTCTAAATCTGGCAAACACAAAGCAGGGGCAGCCATATTGTTTCTGAAGTGGGCCGCACGTTCACAAATGCATATATGCGCGGGACTGCAGTAAATTTTCTTTACTTATAATAATGGGGAAGAGCAATTTGTTAGCCATAGAAAAATGTTTGTGGTCAGATGGGCCACGTTTCACCCACGGGCAAGAGTGGGGCACCAATCTTGTTTATGGTGGACATTTACTAGGGTCTATAATGATGTTCTATTTTGCCTATCCCAACCACATATTGGACGCCCCTATACTAGAGAGTCACTAGGCATTAGATTTGATGGGAGAGCACAATATAAGAAGTGGCGTACTTGATTCTCATTGGGTGAGAGGCTAAAGTCCTGTGGATTTTGTAAAAAAAAAAAAGTGAATCAGGAATTGGTCAGAAACTTACGGTCGCAATAGGTGGAAGGTTTTATTGTTACAAAAATCTGAAACCAGCTAGGATCTGCAAAGGGTCCACAATTTAAAGTTGGTGGTCTGCAGATGGAGATCTAGACCCTAGTATGTAGCATTATCTTTCTATCTAATTGTTTTGTCTGTCTATCAAACGCTGTATCTTATATGTCAGTATATCTGTCTATCAATCTCTGTACCTTATCTGTCAGTATATCTGTCTATCAATATCTGTACCTTATCTGTCAGTATATCTGTCTATCAATCTCTGTACCTTATCTGTCAGTATATCTGTCTATCAGTCTCTGTACCTTATATGTCAGTATATCTGTCGATCAATCTCTGTACCTTATCTGTCAGTATATCTGTCTATCAATCTATGTACCTTATCTGTCAGTATATCTGTCTATCAATCTCTGTACCTTATCTGTCAGTATATCTGTCTATCAATCTATGTACCTTATCTGTCAGTATATCTGTCTATCAATCTCTGTACCTTATCTGTCAGTATATCTGTCTATCAATCTATGTACCTTATATGTCAGTATATCTGTCTATCAATCTCTGTATCTTATCTGTCACTATATCTGTCTATCAAACGCTGTATCTTATATGTCAGTATATCTGTCTATCAATCTCTGCACCTTATCTGTCAGTATATCTGTCTATCAATCTCTGTACCTTATCTGTCAGTACATCTGTCTATCAAACGCTGTATCTTATATGTCAGTATATCTGTCTATCAATCTCTGCACCTTATCTGTCAGTATATCTGTCTATCAGTCTCTGTACCTTATCTGTCAGTATATCTGTCTATCAAACGCTGTATCTTATATGTCAGTATATCTGTCTATCAATCTCTGTACCTTATCTGTCAGTATATCTGTGTATCAGTATCTGTACCTTATCTGTCAGTATATCTGTCTATCAGTCTCTGTACCTTATCTGTCAGTATATCTGTCTATCAATCTCTGTATCTTATCTGTCAGTATATCTGTCTATCAATCTCTGCACCTTATCTGTCAGTATATCTGTCTATCAGTCTCTGTACCTTATCTGTCAGTATATCTGTCTATCAATCTCTGTACCTTATCTGTCAGTATATCTGTCTATCAGTCTCTGTATCTTATCTGTCAGTATATCTGTCTATCAATCTATGTACCTTATCTGTCAGTATATCTGTCTATCAATCTCTGCACCTTATCTGTCAGTATATCTGTCTATCAGTCTCTGTACCTTATCTGTCAGTATATCTGTCTATCAATCTCTGTACCTTATCTGTCAGTATATCTGTCTATCAGTCTCTGTACCTTATCTGTCAGTATATCTGGCTATCAATCTCTGTACCTTATCTGTCAGTATATCTGTCTATCAGTCTCTGTACCTTATCTGTCAGTATATCTGTCTATCAGTCTCTGTACCTTATCTGTCAGTATATCTGTCTATCAATCTCTGTATCTTATCTGTCAGTATATCTGTCTATCAAACGCTGTATCTTATATGTCAGTATATCTGTCTATCAATCTATGTACCTTATCTGTCAGTATATCTGTCTATCAATCTATGTACCTTATCTGTCAGTATATCTGTCTATCAGTCTCTGTACCTTATCTGTCAGTATATCTGTCTATCAATCTCTGTATCTTATCTGTCAGTATATCTGTCTATCAATCTCTGTACCTTATCTGTCAGTATATCTGTCTATCAGTCTCTGTACCTTATCTGTCAGTATATCTGTCTATCAATCTCTGTACCTTATCTGTCAGTATATCTGTCTATCAGTCTCTGTATCTTATCTGTCAGTATATCTGTCTATCAATCTATGTACCTTATCTGTCAGTATATCTGTCTATCAATCTCTGCACCTTATCTGTCAGTATATCTGTCTATCAGTCTCTGTACCTTATCTGTCAGTATATCTGTCTATCAGTCTCTGCACCTTATCTGTCAGTATATCTGTCTATCAGTCTCTGTACCTTATCTGTCAGTATATCTGTCTATCAATCTCTGTACCTTATCTGTCAGTATACCTGTCTATCAGTCTCTGTACCTTATCTGTCAGTATATCTGTCTATCAATCTCTACACCTTATCTGTCAGTATATCTGTCTATCAATCTCTGTACCTTATCTGTCAGTATATCTGTCTATCAGTCTCTGCACCTTATCTGTCAGTATATCTGTCTATCAATCTATGTACCTTATCTGTCAGTATATCTGTCTATCAGTCTCTGTATCTTATCTGTCAGTATATCTGTCTATCAATCTCTGCACCTTATCTGTCAGTATATCTGTCTATCAGTCTCTGTACCTTATCTGTCAGTATATCTGTCTATCAATCTCTGTACCTTATCTGTCAGTATATCTGTCTATCAGTCTCTGTATCTTATCTGTCAGTATATCTGTCTATCAATCTATGTACCTTATCTGTCAGTATATCTGTCTATCAATCTCTGCACCTTATCTGTCAGTATATCTGTCTATCAGTCTCTGTACCTTATCTGTCAGTATATCTGTCTATCAGTCTCTGCACCTTATCTGTCAGTATATCTGTCTATCAGTCTCTGTACCTTATCTGTCAGTATATCTGTCTATCAATCTCTGTACCTTATCTGTCAGTATACCTGTCTATCAGTCTCTGTACCTTATCTGTCAGTATATCTGTCTATCAATCTCTACACCTTATCTGTCAGTATATCTGTCTATCAATCTCTGTACCTTATCTGTCAGTATATCTGTCTATCAGTCTCTGCACCTTATCTGTCAGTATATCTGTCTATCAGTCTCTGCACCTTATCTGTCAGTATATCTGTCTATCAGTCTCTGCACCTTATCTGTCAGTATATCTGTCTATCAGTCTCTGTACCTTATCTGTCAGTATATCTGTCTATCAATCTCTGTACCTTATCTGTCAGTATATCTGTCTATCAATCTCTGCACCTTATCTGTCAGTATATCTGTCTATCAATCTCTACACCTTATCTGTCAGTATATCTGTCTATCAATCTCTGTACCTTATCTGTCAGTATATCTGTCTATCAGTCTCTGCACCTTATCTGTCAGTATATCTGTCTATCAGTCTCTGTACCTTATATGTCAGTATATCTGTCTATCAATCTCTGCACCTTATCTGTCAGTATATCTGTCTATCAATCTCTGTACCTTATCTGTCAGTATATCTGTCTATCAATCTCTGCACCCTATCTGTCAGTATATCTGTCTATCAATCTATGTACCTTATCTGTCAGTATATCTGTCTATCAGTCTCTGTATCTTATCTGTCAGTATATCTGTCTATCAATCTCTGCACCTTATCTGTCAGTATATCTGTCTATCAGTCTCTGTACCTTATCTGTCAGTATATCTGTCTATCAATCTCTGTACCTTATCTGTCAGTATATCTGTCTATCAGTCTCTGTATCTTATCTGTCAGTATATCTGTCTATCAATCTATGTACCTTATCTGTCAGTATATCTGTCTATCAATCTCTGCACCTTATCTGTCAGTATATCTGTCTATCAGTCTCTGTACCTTATCTGTCAGTATATCTGTCTATCAGTCTCTGCACCTTATCTGTCAGTATATCTGTCTATCAGTCTCTGTACCTTATCTGTCAGTATATCTGTCTATCAATCTCTGTACCTTATCTGTCAGTATACCTGTCTATCAGTCTCTGTACCTTATCTGTCAGTATATCTGTCTATCAATCTCTACACCTTATCTGTCAGTATATCTGTCTATCAATCTCTGTACCTTATCTGTCAGTATATCTGTCTATCAGTCTCTGCACCTTATCTGTCAGTATATCTGTCTATCAGTCTCTGCACCTTATCTGTCAGTATATCTGTCTATCAGTCTCTGCACCTTATCTGTCAGTATATCTGTCTATCAGTCTCTGTACCTTATCTGTCAGTATATCTGTCTATCAATCTCTGTACCTTATCTGTCAGTATATCTGTCTATCAATCTCTGCACCTTATCTGTCAGTATATCTGTCTATCAATCTCTACACCTTATCTGTCAGTATATCTGTCTATCAATCTCTGTACCTTATCTGTCAGTATATCTGTCTATCAGTCTCTGCACCTTATCTGTCAGTATATCTGTCTATCAGTCTCTGTACCTTATATGTCAGTATATCTGTCTATCAATCTCTGCACCTTATCTGTCAGTATATCTGTCTATCAATCTCTGTACCTTATCTGTCAGTATATCTGTCTATCAATCTCTGCACCCTATCTGTCAGTATATCTGTCTATCAATCTCTGTACCTTATGTGTCAGTATATCTGTCTATCAGTCTCTGCACCTTATCTGTCAGTATATCTGTCTATCAATCTCTGTATCTTATATGTCAGTATATCTGTCTATCAATCTCTGCACCTTATCTGTCAGTATATCTATCTATCTATCAGTCTCTGCACCTTATCTGTCAGTATATCTGTCTATCAATCTCTGTATCTTATATGTCAGTATATCTGTCTATCAATCTCTGTATCTTATATGTCAGTATATCTGTCTATCAATCTCTGTACCTTATCTGTCAGTATATCTGTCTATCAGTCTCTGTATCTTATATGTCAGTATATCTGTCTATCAATCTATGTACCTTATCTGTCAGTATATCTGTCTATCAAACGCTGTATCTTATATGTCAGTATATCTGTCTATCAATCTCTGTACCTTATCTGTCAGTATATCTGTCTATCAGTCTCTGTATCTTATATGTCAGTATATCTGTCTATCAATCTCTGTACCTTATCTGTCAGTATATCTGTCTATCAATCTCTGTACCTTATCTGTCAGTATATCTGTCTATCAATCTCTGTACCTTATCTGTCAGTATATCTGTCTATCAATCTCTGTAGCTTATATGTCAGTATATCTGTCCTGCCTGTCTATCTATGTCTGTCTCTCTGTCTGTCTGTCAGTCTCTGTGTATGTCTATCAATCTCTGTAGCTTATATGTCAGTATATCTGTCCTGCCTGTCTTACTGTGTCTGTCTCTCTGTCTGTCTGTCTGTCAGTCTCTGTGTCTGTCTATCAATCTCTGTAGCTTATATGTCAGTATATCTGTCCTGCTGGTCTATCTGTGTCTGTCTCTCTGTCTGTCTCTGTGTCTGTCTATCAATCTCTGTAGTTTATATGTCTGTATATCTGTCCTGCCAGTCTATCTGTGTCTGTCTGTCTCTGTCAGTTTCTGTCACTGTCTATCAATTTCTCCACCTTATCTGTCAGTATATCTGTTCTGCCTGTTTTTTTTTTGTGTCTGTCTGTCTCTGTCAGTTTCTGTCACTGTCTATCAATTTCTCCACCTAATCTGTCAGTAAATCTGTTCTGCCTGTTTGTTTGTGTCTGTTGTTGATGATAACGGATGGGCTGATGAAATTGCAAAAATGGGCCACTAAGTTGTTTGTGCCCCCAGGGCCAAAAGTTGCCAGCCCTCCCCTGCTAGGACACACAAGGTGAAAGATATCCCAACATATGGTCCCAGGATGATACCCAGTAAGGTGAGACAAAACACATGGATCCACCAATAATTCTGCCAATGTGGCGCTCGGTGGGAGCACTCTCTCACCTGACCTGCACATAATTTGCTATACATACAACACTCACAGAATAAAAGGAATACATTTTTCCCAACGAGCCAACCCATATAATGAAGGGACAATAGAGCACTTACCTTATCATTTTTTAATCATTACAGTAAATCTCTGGGACGTTTCTTAGTGTATCCCAAAAAATCTCAACATCCATACGGGAAGTTGAAGTAGATTCTTAGATTGAAAAAGAATAAGAAACATCTGTGCCTTGATTTAATAATACAATGTTTATATAAAGTGGATCGGAGAAATTATTCATTGAAGTGGGGTCCTGTATTATTTTATTAAGAATTGATTGTCTGAGAAGCCTGCCCGGTCCCTGTCTATTCATAATTATTACTGACAATATGTCATCATGACTTGTGACAAGGAATCAGATTTGCCTACACAGCATTATCTCTTCACAGCAACCACAGAAGGGTTTCTATTTTATTGTTGAAGTTCTCCAAGGTCCTGATCCGTCAGCTGTCAGACGCTTTATTCTTCTCTTGTGAAGCGCACTCAGTGTGTGGACTGGTGTGGAATGGATTTCATGATAACACCAGGCCGGGAATTCCTCCATTATGACATTTTTATGTGAACGCTTCATATCAGCCTTCAGGTGATAAGAAGTTGCCTTAGAGAGCACGGAATTATAAATTTGCTACGTAGGAGAAAAAAAGGACAACTGTCAATATTAAGTTATGTTTAATTGAAGTGTAAGAATTTTAAAAAGAAAAAGTTTAATGAATGAATACAAATAAAGCAAATTTTTGAGCTCTCTTTGCTCCTTATTGTTCTATCAGGGGGCGGACATGTTGTTTAGAATCTTTGCTCCTTATAGTTCTATCAGGGGGCAGACATGTTATTTAGTATCTTTGCTCTGTATAGCTCTATCAGGAGGCGGACATGTTGTTTAGAATCTTTGCTCTGTATAGCTCTATCAGAGAGCAGACATGTTGTTTACAATCTTTGCTCTGTATAGCTCTATCAGGAGGCGGACATGTTGTTTAAAATATTTGCTCTGTATAGCTCTATCGGGGGAGGACATGTTGTTTAGAATCTTTGCTCCTTATAGTTCTATCAGGGGGCGGACATGTTGTTTAGAATCTTTGCTCTGTATAGCTCTATCAGGGGGCAGACATGTTGTTTAAAATATTTGCTCTGTATAGATCTATCAGGGGGCAGACATGCTGTTTAGAATCTTTGCTCTGTAGAACTCTATCAGGGGGTGGACATGTTGTTTACAATCTTTGCTCTGCATAGCTCTATCAGGGGACGGACATGTTGTTTAGTATATTTGCTCTGTATAGCTCTATCAGGAGGCGGACATGTTGTTTAGAATCTTTGCTCTGTATAACTCTATCAGGGAGCAGACATGTTGTTTACAATCTTTGCTCTGTATAGCTCTATCAGGAGGCAGACATGTTGTTTAGAATCTTTGCTCTGTATAGCTCTATCAGGGGGCAGACATGTTGTTTAGAATCTTTGCTCTGTATAACTCTATCAGGGGGCGGACATGTTGTTTAGAATCTTTGCTCTGTATAGCTCTATCAGGGGGCGGACATGTTGTTTAGAATGTTTGCTCTGTATAGCTCTATCAGGGGGCGGACATGTTGTTTAGATCTTTGCTCTGTATAGCTCGATGTAACTTAACCTTCCAATGACCTTTCCATAACATACTAAACCCAATACTGACTCCTAATATTAAGACCTAATCCTAATCCCTAATAACCTGAATCCTAATATTAATAATACTAAACTTCTATGTGATCAATGAACTGACCCGCCATGACTTGTCCTGCGATGACCTGTCATGTGATGACTTGTCCTGCGATGGTCGTGGTGAAGAGGCAGCGATGAACTCTCCCATCCCCGAAATACAATAATTCACTGTAAAAACCTGAATAAAAACAGACTTTAAAGAGACAGTAACATAACATGATGGATGGTCAGCTGCAGATCAGTCTACACACACAAAAAAAAATAAAACTCTTTCCTCCCCTGAGATTTACCAAATCTAGAACCCGTCACCCCATTTAACACATTACTGAACAATCTAACGTAATAGTAACCCGTCTGTTATTAAAAAAAACACTTGAAAATGACCTTAAGGCACTTTAAAGTTCAATATCTGTATCAATGGATGCGTTCATTAAAATCTGCATATCTGTATGCTAATTAGGTGTCATTTCTTTACATTTATCCCTTGAAGCTTGAAGCCTCTATAAAGCTTACTCTTGACCATTCTTGCAGGTCGAGAGTAACAATGGTACACCCTCATCTAACCACAGTTATGTCTGTTAGACCATTAGGTGCAGATATCATAGGAGTGCATTTATTTGAATGTTTCATTCATTCACTCCATTTTCTCTTTCCTAGCACAAAAGGCTATAACAATGCATCTAAAATATAATAAAACCAAAATGACATATTATAAACATGTGCATCTCTCGAATGTGTCATAACAGTGACTAAAATACAAGTTATAGAAATGAATCCAAGTAACAAAAAAACCAAAAAAACATATAATCCATTCATTCTTGTGCCAGGGGGTGTTCATACCTTATATTTGATTGCATATTTTTTATAGATGTTTTTTCATTGTTTGGAAATCAGTTATAACCATTCAATTTACAGAGATTTACACTTACTGATGATCATATTTATGACTGCATGTTAAGAACCCTGGGAAATTATGCAAATTAATTGTACAGGACATGTATGGGCGAGGGGGAGGCAAGAGATGACTGACGGGGGCTGGGGGAGGGGCTTCAAGGGGGAGTTGATAAAAGCCCTGGAGCCTCTCTCCCCAGCAGCCATTTTAATCTGTAAACGCACCTGGTAGCAATTTTTTGCAGCTCTGGTGTTTCATTCACGGCTCAGGCATGGAGATTGAGGCAATGCTCGCTGCCCTGAGGGCTGAGGCTCTTACAGATGGTGGCAGACGTTTGAGGCAGCAGTTTGCAGCGCTGCAGGCTGCTACGCCCGCGGTGGCATCGCCTCCCGCGGGTCCTCGTGGCGGGGCGCGGCGGGTGTCCCGCCCGCCCGCTCGACTGAGCCCGGATGCCGGCTCCATCCAGCCTCATCGGAGCAGGAGCGGAGCTGGGCGAAGGAGCGGCCTTCGCCCGTCGGCCGCGCGGCCCGCTGCGTCCGGCGGCGGGCCTGCTAGTGCAGCCACGCGACCGTCCCCGGTGGCTAGTGGGAGCGGGGATCGCAGGCCGCGCCCCTCCCCTCGGGGTTTGGAGCGCGACGGACGGAGGACATCCAGGGCTGTGACCAGGTCCGGTACAGCCCTGCTACCTTCCCCCCCGCGTCCGGATGCGGGGCCTAGCAGGAGGAGGAGCACGGATCGGCAGGCCAGGGTGGTGAGTAGGCCTCAGGGCCGAAAACGGGGGTCCCTGCGATTACCCTCCCGGGCGGGGGGCAGTGGGGAGGCGGTGGGCAGCTGCAGTGGGTCTTCTGGGGATGAGGATCCGGCCCTGGGTCTCTTACTGCCCCCTACCCCGTCCCCTACTCCTACCCCTGTGACTACTTACCAGGTTCCCTTGGCTGGGCTTCTCTCTCCTCCTGATCTGGCGTTGTACTCACCTGTCTCTACTTCACAGGCTCCAGCTTCTAGTGCTGTGCCACTCTACGTCCCCCATCCTGCTTCCCAGGTTGCGGGTGATTCTGCGGCCTCCCGGGCCTCCACGCCGGCTCTGGGCGCGGTTCAGGGAGACACTGGTGAGTCCACGGGGCAACCTTTGGCGGGGTTTTCTGGGGTGGGTGGGGGGGGGGCTACCGTTTCTCCTGCTAGTCAGCCTTGGGTGGATTTGTTGCAATGCTTGCGGGGGGCGATAGAGCAAGTGAGCCGGGTGGCTGGGCCTTCTGGTAGTGCGGCCCTGCAGGGCATCGATAGTACGATGGGCAGCGTGTGGGGTTCCACGGGGGGTTCACCGGGGGTGGTTTCTGGTTTACCGGGCACGGCGGGGGTCCCACAGTCCCCCTTATTACCGCCCCCTTTGTTGCTGCCGGCGGCCACTGCTGCGGCGCTCCCTGCGGTTCCCTTGTCAATGCCTAGTACATCGGCGGCACCGAGTACGTCGGCGTCAATGGTTGGGGCGGCTGATTTGACACACCCTGTTGCACCGATGGCGCATGGGGCCGCGTATTTATGTTGGTCGGGCCCCTTAGGCCTTCACCTTAAACCGGAGGTAAGGGAGCGTATTTGGAAGGGCGAGTATGTGGAAATTTATTCGCTCCTCCCCATGGAGGACGTTCCTCCTCCTGAGAAGGAGTTGAAGGATGCCGAGAAAGAAAAGGAGAAGTACCGTTATCGCAAAATCCCAAAGAATTATGGGAATTGGATTCGGGCTTTCTCCATCTTGGCTAGCGTCATTGGGGAGAAATCCCCTGAAAAATGTTGCTCCTTGTTTTGTTACCAGGATCAAATCTGGAATGCGTGTAGGATTTATGGGGGTCTCAGCTGGTGGCGCTATGATGAGCAATTCCGGCAACGGATTGCTTTACGGCCTACTTTGGGTTGGGATCAAATGGACGTGGGGCTGTGGCTGGCCATTATGACCCGGCCAGCCTCGCATCAGGGGGGTTTGACGTCCTTTCTCGGGGGGGTCGGGGGACTGGGTTCGCCCTCTCCCTCGGCCACGACCCCACGACGACCGGGAGGGTGCTGGCAATTTAATGAGGGTCAGTGCAAGTTTGGCGCCGGTTGTCGCTTCAAACATGAGTGTTCCGGTTGCGGGGGTAGCCACCCCGCCACCCGGTGCTTTAAGCGTCAGAGAGGTGGGGACAAGTCTGACGTGGGCGGAAAGGGGGATGACGCCGGTGGACGTCGGGGCAATGCGCCCATGGCTAAGCCGGTATAGGAATCGTAGGGCGGCGGACATTTTGTTGCACGGGTTTGAGTTTGGTTTCAGGATCCCCTTTCAGGAGCGGGAGGTTTGTTTGCGGTTGCGTAATTTACGTTCGGTGGCTGAGCACCCCGAGGTGGTGCGGGATAAGTTGGCTAAGGAAGTGGCTCTGGGCCGTATGGCGGGTCCTTTTGATTCGCCCCCGTTGGCCGGTTTACGGGTTTCTCCCCTGGGGGTGGTTCCCAAAAAGGAACCGGGAAAGTTCCGGCTGATCCAGCATCTGTCTTACCCCTATGGGGAGTCGGTTAACGATGACATTGATGCAGAATTGTGCCGGGTGTCTTATGCGTCCTTTGATTCGGCGGTTCGGATGGTGAGGGCGGCAGGGGCTGGTGCGTTGATGGCCAAAACCGATGTGGAGTCGGCCTTCCGGCTTCTTCCGGTTCATCCAGACTGTCATCACCTCCTCGGGTGCCATTTTGAAGGGAAGTTTTACGTTGACTTGTGCCTTCCCATGGGTTGTTCTATTTCCTGTTTTTATTTTGAGTGCTTTAGCACCTTTTTGGATTGGGTAATCAGGGAGGAGTCCGGGTGCAACTCAGTGATGCACTACCTGGATGACTTCCTGCTGGTGGGTCCCTCGGGTTTGCAAGTCTGTGGCCATTTGCTGAGGACGGCCCAGGTGGTTCTGGCTTCGTTTGGTGTCCCATTGGCGGCAGACAAAACGGAGGGCCCGACTACCTGTATTTCATTCCTGGGCATTGAGATTGACTCCCTGGCCGGGGAATGCCGGCTTCCTCAGGATAAATTGTTGGGCCTTAGGGCGGACATTTCTAAGGCTTGCGGCTTGAGAAAAATTCAGCTCAGGGCGTTGCAATCTTTATTGGGGAAGCTCAACTTTGCCTGTAAAATTATGCCAATGGGCAGGGTGTTTAGCAGACGTCTGGCGGGGGCTACGGCGGGGGTGTGCCGGCCGCACCATTATGTCAGGCTCACTCGGCCCCTAAGGGATGATCTGGCGGTGTGGGATGATTTTTTGAGCAGGTACAATGGACGGTCGTTGTGGCAGGCTCCGGAGGTGTCCAACGCAGATCTCCATCTGTACACGGATGCCTCAGGATCCGTGGGCTACGGGGCGATTTTGGGGTCCCAGTGGTCTGCCGAGACTTGGCCCCCGTTCTGGGGTTCGGGGTGCCTGACAAAGAATTTAGCTTTTTTGGAGCTATTTCCTATTCTGGTGTCAGTGGTCCTTTGGGGTCCTACGTTACGGGATCGCAGGGTGGTCTTCCACTGTGACAACATGGGAGTGGTGTTGGCGGTGAATAACCTGACGGCTTCTTCCCCGCCGGTAGTTCGGCTGTTGCGGCTTCTGGTCCTTAACTGCCTTGATTTTAATGTGACCTTTCGTGCTGTTCATATCCCTGGGGTGCATAACGTAATTGCGGATGCACTTTCTCGTTCGCAGTGGGCAACGTTCCGGGCGGTAGCACCATGGGCGGACCCGGAGGGTATCCCGTGCCCGTCGACGCTGTGGGACCTTGGGTTGGGCGAATAGCACAGTGGGTTAGCCAGTCTGTCGCTGGATCCACATGGAAGCGTTACGGTAAAGTTTGGGGGGAATGGTTGGATCTGGAGTCGGCTCGTGGTGGTTTTAGGGATGATGGGGCTCGCTTGGAAGGTTTACTGTGGTTGTTGTGGCATTGGGACGCGGCTGGCTTGTCGCCCGCGGCAGTAACGGCACGGATGTCAGGCCTCAGTTTCTGGTTCAGAGCTTCTGGGCTACGGGACGTGACTAAGGAGTTTCTAGTGCGTCAGGCGTTGAAGGGTTGGAGGAGGGGCGTTCATTCCGTGGATTACCGTAAACCGGTGTCCGGGGCTTTGTTGCTGGGCCTGTGCCACATACTGCCGGTGGTTTGCCACTCGCCTTTTGAGGTGGATCTGTTTCGGTTAGCCTTTTCCATGGCATTTTTTGGAGCTTTGCGTATTGGGGAATTGGTTAGCCAGGCAAAAACGAAGCCAGGGGGTATACTGGCGGCTGATATGGTGCGGGAACCTGGTCTGGTGAGGTTTTTGATCAGGCGCTCCAAGACGGATGTACTTGGGGTTGGAAAGTGGGTCTCCCTGCGGGAAGTCCCCGGTTCTATGGTATGCCCGGTGGCTTGTTTTGACCGGTACGGTTTGGTCCGACCGGTCGGTTCCAATTCATTGCTGGTACACGCTGATGCGACTCCTTTGTCTAGATTCCAGTTTATCAGGGTCTTCCGGATGGCAGTCGAGGCCCTGGGCCTTCCAAGCCGGGAGTTCGGGGGTCACTCGTTCAAGATTGGCGCTGCGTCTGAGGCCGCAAGGCTGGGTTATGCTGAGCGGGCTATCAGGCAGATTGGGCGGTGGGAATCCCGCAGGTTTCTATCTTATGTCCGTCCGGCTGGTCTGATCTCAGTTTCCTCTGCTTTAAATTCACAGATGTTGCGCCTAGGAGGGTGTGGCTTATAGGCCACTCGTACATATTCTGGGCACGGAGTCGGGCTGCCGTGCGACCTGGGGGAGAGTGCCTGGGCTTTCCGGGAGCCGTGGCGGACGTTCGGTGGTTCGGGTTCCGGGGTATGCGGTGGGTACGCTTGTTACCCGAGGTGGTTCAGTTGTCTCGGCGGTTGGGGCCCCCTGATATTTTACTTATTCATCTGGGGGGCAATGATCTGGGTTCGGTCCCTGTGTGGACCCTGGGGGATACCATAAAAAGGGACCTGGCGAGGCTGCTGGTGCTCTTTCCTGGTGTGTCGCTGGTGTGGTCAGAGGTGGTGCCACGTAATTATTGGAGGTGTGCGCTCAATCAGAGGGCGCTGGAACGGAGCCGGGTGAAATTGAATAAACGAATGTCTCGTTTTGTGTTGAGTGTGGGGGGCGTGACTATACGCCATAGGGTTTTTGAGTCCGATGCGGCTCGGTATTTCAGGAGTGATGGAGTTCACTTAACTGAGGTGGGCCTTGATCTGTTTAACTTGGCGTTACAGGATGGTTTGGAACAGGCCATGGCGGTGGTGGTGGGTGGTCCCCGCTGATTTAAGGTGTTAAACGAGCGGGTCTGTGGCGGGGGTTGGCTGTCCTTGCCAGTATGGGATATGTTTTGGAAAATGGAGTTGGAGTTATTACAAGGAAAATGGTGCTCGGGTCCTCCCCTTAACCTTAAAAGCAACATGGAAGTTGTTTTGTAGTTGACGTGCCCACTGAGCTAAGAGAGTCGGCTAGTGGTAAGCATTGTGGGAGAGATGGGCCAGATGGAGTTATGGCATCTCAAGGGACGAGGAGGGGAGGCGAGCTTATGGATTCTGGATTTGGTTGGAAAAAGGTGGCCATATATAAATATATGGGTGGAAGTGGAAAATGGTTTTACTGGCAAGGGCTTAGTCAATTTGTCAGGCTGTATTCTGTTTTATACATAAAAGTATTAAAGGATGGTGGTGGTTTATACAGCCTGACATGTGTTTAATAAAGAAGTGCTGTGGCCTTGTTGTACCATCACAAGTCTCGTGTCCATTATTGGGGGGAACATGGGCTGGTATGGTTATGGGGGATTTTGGGGTTATGGTATGTCTCAGGAATCGGGCATCTATCCCCTCTGCATACATACAAGAACCCTGGGAAATTATGCAAATTAATTGTACAGGACATGTATGGGCGAGGGGGAGGCAAGAGATGACTGACGGGGGCTGGGGGAGGGGCTTCAAGGGGGAGTTGATAAAAGCCCTGGAGCCTCTCTCCCCAGCAGCCATTTTAATCTGTAAACGCACCTGGTAGCAATTTCCCACCCTCCCTCCCTATGTTTATGTGTTTTCTATGTATTAACTTTCTTTTGTCGCAGCAGGCGGGGGTTGGCTGTCCTTGCCAGTATGGGATATGTTTTGGAAAATGGAGTTGGAGTTATTACAAGGAAAATGGTGCTCGGGTCCTCCCCTTAACCTTAAAAGCAACATGGAAGTTGTTTTGTAGTTGACGTGCCCACTGAGCTAAGAGAGTCGGCTAGTGGTAAGCATTGTGGGAGAGATGGGCCAGATGGAGTTATGGCATCTCAAGGGACGAGGAGGGGAGGCGAGCTTATGGATTCTGGATTTGGTTGGAAAAAGGTGGCCATATATAAATATATGGGTGGAAGTGGAAAATGGTTTTACTGGCAAGGGCTTAGTCAATTTGTCAGGCTGTATTCTGTTTTATACATAAAAGTATTAAAGGATGGTGGTGGTTTATACAGCCTGACATGTGTTTAATAAAGAAGTGCTGTGGCCTTGTTGTACCATCACAAGTCTCGTGTCCATTATTGGGGGGAACATGGGCTGGTATGGTTATGGGGGATTTTGGGGTTATGGTATGTCTCAGGAATCGGGCATCTATCCCCTCTGCATACATACATGGTATGATACATATATATATATATATTTGTTGGGTGATACATTTCTTCGGATTCTCCTTGCCGGATTGCTGGCGCTACATGTGATTCCTAAATAGATTTAGTAAATGGAATATTATACACCAAGCATTGTTTTTGGTGCTATTTCCTACATTCGTCATTTTGCCTCAAATACGGTAATAGTGCTTTTTATTTAACACTTCCATGTGTCAGAGTTTTTATATATAGCCCCCCTTGTATTTAAGGTATTTTCAGTTTGAAGCTGGACCATGTCACCTACCTTACATTGTATGAACACCAATAAAACAAACTATTGTAACACACATAGCAGCGAGTGTATGCCGAGAAGATGTTAACAGCTCCAGGCAGAGCATCATATTAAACTCTTGGCTCATCCTCTGTATCCTGTTACCATGCCAACATCCTCTCACTCTGTAGCATCACTAATTGCTAGTTCTAGATGTGATGTGAGGGTCTACAGACAGGGTGATCACTGCCCGTCTGCTAATTCTGTGAGCGGGCCGTGCAGATAACCTGCTGTCTCTCGTTAGACGCGTGGCCGGCTTGGAACCCACCAGGCGCCAAAGGGGGAGCAAAGATTGCTCTGTCATGCTCTGTGGTTGCAGTGTGGTTCTCCATGCTATTGCCTACAACAACAAAGTTATAGTAAAGATAAACAATTGGATGGGGCCTGATGGGATACACCTAAAAATAAGAGCTTGTTGGTGTAGTAGCAAAACCGTTTACTAATTTATTTGACCAATCATTGATAACGGGAAATGTGCCGAAATTTTGGGAATTACCGAATGTTGTGCACATTCACAAGAAAGGTAGTAGGGAGAAGTCGGGCGACTATAGACCAGTAAGTCTTACATCAGTAGTGGGGAAAGTAATGGAAAGCATGTTAAAGGGTATGATTGTTGAACGTCTAAAATCACATGGATTTCAAGATCAGAGACAGCACGGGGTTACTTCAGGGAGACCATGCCAAACTAATCTTACTGATTTTTATGATTGGTAGATCAAGGTGGTGCAGTAGACATTGCTTACCTAGATTTCAGAAAGATTTTTGACACAGTCGCACACAGAAGGCTTGGATTGGGTTTGGATTCCAATATTGCTGAATGGATTATACAGTGGCTGGTGACTGAGGGTTGTGGCCAATGGAGTTTATACCAGTGGGGTACTAGTGGGGTTCCTCAGGGATCTGTACCTGGACCCAATTTGAATTATAGTAGACTTGGACAATGTTTCCAACTTCGCTACTTTGATGTTATTCTACAATTCCATTGTTCTTTAACCCCTTCGCGACCTTATGACGAGTTAACTCGTCATAAGAGCCGCAGCATTAGCGACCTTATGATGAGTTAACTCGTCATGCAGCCTAGCCGGCGGTGCGCTCCGTGGGCACCGCCAGCTAGTCTGCAACGGGTCCAGGACTAAGCCTCGCACCCGAGTCAAAGCTCCTGGACCCGATCGGTAGATTTCCGGGCATGTGATCGCGGTGATCGAGTGATCACCGCGATAACATGCAAATTAGATGCAAAGTCAGTGTGTCAGTGACCTGTAAATAAAAATAAATAAATAAAAAACGTTGTATGAGAAGAAGGGGGGGGGGGGGGATTAACCCTTTCATTGCTGATCACAGTTTGTAACTGTGATCAGTTTCCTTCCACTTTATGGCCCTCATTTAGGTTTTTTTTTAGAATTTTTTTTATTTTTGCAATTTATAAAGTTTTTTAATAAATAAATGTAATTGTAATATATTTATTTAATAAAATTTAACCCCTGCATGCCTGTTGCGTGATTTTTATGGATCTAACATCGCACTCTTCAGAGGTTTTTTTTTATGTCTTTTTTGTTATGGGTGGTTTGGGAAGTAATATTTTTCTTTTTTATTAGTTAGTTAATTAGGTGGGATAAGTGGGTTAGTGTTGCACTAGTTGTGTAGCTTATTATTGGTAAAATAATGGGGAAAAACATTTTTTTCCCCAAAATTTCCTCTTTTATATGTATTTTTTAATACTAAAATGTAAATCATTTTTATGTATAGGGTATCAAAAGAAAGCTCTAACTGTCCTTTAAAAAACAACATATAAAACTTGTATGTTTGCGTTAAATGAGAGAGAGGGAAATTATGTTTCAAAAAACGCATATTAAAACTTGAAAAACGCTCTGGCCTTTGGCCTTGGAAAATCCCTGATCCTTAAAGGGTTAATAAAGCCCAGTTTATACAAATGGTGTGATCCCCGTTGTAGGTTACTGCCTGACACTTGTGTGTTCTTACACATCACCAACTTGGTATCGTTAGCACCTCTAGGCCCATTTATTCAGGAGAGAAATCAAACTGATTAGAACCAGGCCAGCTTAGACTGTACCAGCAGCAAGTCAAGCAGATGACAGTGATGTGAACCAATCTATTGAAATGTCTATTCAGAGGGTGGATTCACTTGAGCATTAATGGGCATTAAATTTAATGAAAGCTCAAAACTAACATGACTTCAGTTACAACAACATTTACAGATTGGACATAGCCGTCATTCCGACGAAATCCCAACAAGATTAATTAGTGTGTAAATCTCTACTCTCGCCATGTAAACACCCGTTTTACATACATCTGGCTCGTAAACTACGCCCACAACAAGAAGAAACAAAGACAACGTCAAAATAGCCGGCCGCGACCTCTTCAACTTTGAAAATGACATTCATTTCATGGAACAAAAATTGTCTAATTTCAATATCTCATTGGAGATGTACAAAAGTGGTGCGCGGAGAAATAAAAATGTAACAATGGCGCAGTATCCACGTCCACCAACGGATAACACTAACAAATGTCGGGAATTGGAGATACGAGCCAACGCGTTTCAGCAAACTACGACTTCGTCAGGGTTCACAAGAAGGCGCTGTTGGGAATCTTTAACTAGAGCTGGATCAAAACTGTAGAATACATGAATACTCGTGTTTGTTTATATCTAAGATGTTTTAGGGATTCTGTCTATACCAGGGCTCAGTAAAGTGCAGCCCGCCAGCTGTTACTGAACTACTCTTTGCAAAAAAGGCTGACTTTGCTTCATGGGAGTTGTGGGTTTCAATGTGTCTGTGGCGTTTCCTGTTTATGACATCACCTTTGAACACCTTCCAGAGGGAAATCTCCTGTGTGTGACATCACCTTGTGGCTTTACATGTAGAGATGCTTTTAAAACAAATATACACTGATCTGCCATAACATTATGACCACCTGCCTAATATTGTGCAGATCCCCTTTTGCCACCAAAACAGCCCTACTCCATAGAGGCATGGACTCCACTAGACCTCTGAAGGTGTGCTGGGGTAACTGGCACCAAGACATTAGCAGCAGATCCTTTATGTCCTGTACGTTTCCAGGTGGGGCCTCCATGGATCGGACTTGTTTGTCCAGCACATCCCCCAGATGCTCGATTGGATTGAGATCTGGGGAATTAGGAGGCCAAGTCAACACCTTGAACTCGTTGTTGTGTTCCTCAAACCATTCCTGAAACATTTTTGCTCTGTGGCAGAGAGCATTATCCTGCTGAAAGAGGCCAATGATTTCGCTTCATTCATGCATCATTTTGACCATTTGATTTTATCAGCATTCCCAGTATAAACAATGTTTAGGTGACTGGGTCCCTTTAAAGTCTCTTTATCGCATCGACCCCTTGATTTGCTGCAGACAGGAATTTGTGTACAAGGGTTTGTTACATTCTTCTGGCGTCCAGTTAAATTACAGTTTCAAGCCTCCTGGTGCTAAACACGCAGACTTCTCCCTCACCGGGATAAAAGATTCATCCCAACACTTACTGAACCCCCGGGGAGACTCAGCATCTACCGAGAACCAAAAAGTCAACATTAAAGTCCTCGCTGTCAGCCCACACAGCACTAAATACCTGCATTTGCTGCATCTCTGGCACATATTCTGGTTATTGTTACACCCTCGCTAAGCACATAAGTGTTTCACATGTTTAAGAGAAAATGATCTCACGCTCAAAGATAAACGGAAGGTAGAGAGCGAGCAGACATAATCCTGAAAGTGCGCTGCCAGGCTGTAACCCTTCTGCTACCTGGTTCTGTGCGCAGGAGAGGAGCTGGTCAAGCACGCTTTAGCTGGCCAGCTGATTTAGAATATAAATCCCAATGTGGACAAAAAAAAACATGATAACTTTTCAGCCAAAAACAGCTAATTTGGTGACTGCTGGAAAATGACATAAACTCCCCCCAGTATTATTATATGTTAAGAAACATTATAATACTCTGGAGAATTAGAAATGTTCTTTGCAGTGCGAGCTGGCACTTTAAACACTGCATTTACCTGCTGTTAATTTTTACATTTGTCCAGTAGTTTACGAGTAAAAAGGAATAACACAAAAGTTTAAACTAGTACTTTTTCCTTCGGCACAGTGAGCAATTTGCATCATCTCTCCTCTCCTGCGCAACGGAGGTTTCAGCTTCTCACTGGATGCTTGAAGTAGAAGTTCAAAAACATCAGTCATTTCTTCAATCCCTATTAATAGCTTATTCAGTGTCAGTTAGTTGCTTTGGAACATATAGAATACACGGGTGTCCAGGGAACATGATAATCAGAGCAGTCACGTGACCAAGTGGGACAATAGAGCAGAAACCAGGACTGGATTAAATAATACTTTCTCGTCAGTCCCTGGTCAGTTTCCAGCCTTTTCTTTAAATTTTTATATCCATATTTTATAGATTTTAATGGTGCAGGATGGAACCCAGCATCAAACAGGGAAACATTTAAGGGTATGATTGTCTCGACTGTATCATAATGTTTCACTTTTTGGAGGGTCTTTTTATCCACCATTAACTTACATTTAAACTAGATATCAGGTGAAGTCATTATAAATAGAAATGCTTTAATAAAAGAATACTAATAAAGCACCATATAGAGCCTTTGCTCTGTATAGCTCTACTGGGGCGGACATGTTGTTTAGAATCTTTGCTCTGTATAGCTCTATCAGGGGGCGGACATGTTGTTTCGAATCTTTGCTCTGTATAGCTCTATCAGGGACGGACATGTTAATTAGAATCTTTGCTCTGTATAGCTCTATCAGGGGGCGGACATGTTGTTTAGAATCTTTGCTCTGTATAGCTCTAACAGGGGTGGACATGTTTAGAATCTTTGCTCTGTTTAGGTGTATCAGGGGGCGGACATATTGTTTAGAATCTTTACTCGGTATAGCCCTATCAGGGGACGGACATGTTGTTTAGAATCTTTGTTCTGTATAGCTCTAACAGGGGCGGACATGTTTAGAATCATTGCTCTGTATAGCTGTATCAGGTGGTGGACATATTGTTTAGAATCTTTGCTCTGTATAGCTCTATCAGGGGGCAGACATGTTGTTTAGAATCTTTGTTCTGTAAAGCTCTATCAGGGGGGACGTTGTTTAGAATCTTTACTCTGTATAGCTCTATCAGGGGGCAGCCATGTTGTTTAGAATATTTGCTCTGTATAGCTCTATCAGGGGGTGGACATGTTGTCTGGAATCTTTGCTCTGTACTAGCTCTATCAGGGAGTGAACATGTTGTTTAGAATCCTTCATCTGACCCAAAACTCTAAACAAGATGTCTACTCCCTGGTAGATCTATACAGAGACAATAGGGCTCATTACTATACTTTATTGAGATTATTTGGTTAAAGCATTTTTAATATGCCTACACATTAGACAATCTTTCAATTAAACTAAATAGTTTGCTGACCATATTAAACTCCGGCCTGTGGAATTTTTAAACCACCTTGGTTCATTCGTACCAGGGAGGGAATGTCAGGTATCGTTTTCCTATAGAAGAGATGAACAGTAGCAGCATCAGTAACAGTTACCTTGGCGACATGCTCGTTCATGGAGATATATTGTATCATATTCAGATTAAACAAGGAACTCGGAAAACTCAGCAATAATAATAATAATAATCATAATAATAATAATAATATTAATAATAATTAAGCTTTGTATTTTTTTAAGTTCCTTTAAAAAGCAATGCAATCTGCAAAAGCAAAGAATGTGCTTTATAGTGTGACTGTTGAGGTATTGCTCAGTAGATTTTTCATAAATATTCAAATAATCTCCAAAGCAATAAAACTCCCAGTAATGTGCAGTGTGTGAGTGTATCACAGTAATGTGCAGTGTATGACAGTAATGTGCAGTGTGTGAGTGTATCACAGTAATGTGCAGTGTGTGAGTGTATCCCAGTAATGTGCAGTGTGTGAGTGTATCACAGTAATGTGCAGTGTGTGAGTGTATCCCAGTAATGTGCAGTGTGTGAGTGTATCACAGTAATGTGCAGTGTGTGAGTGTATCCCAGTAATGTGCAGTGTGTGAGTGTATCACAGACTCCAAAGCAATAAAACTCACAGTAATGTGCAGTGTGTGAGTGTATCACAGACTACAAAGCAATAAAACTCCCAGTAATGTGCAATGTGTGAGTGTATCACAGACTCCACAGCAATAAAACTCACAGTAATGGGCAGTGTGTGAGTGTATCACAGACTCCACAGCAATAAAACTCACAGTAATGGGCAGTGTGTGAGTGTATCACAGACTCCACAGCAATAAAACTCACAGTAATGGGCAGTGTGTGAGTGTATCACAGACTCCACAGCAATAAAACTCACAGTAATGTGCAGCGTGTGAGTGTATCACAGACTCCACAGCAATAAAACTCTCAGTAATATGCAGTGTGTGATTGTATCACAGACTCCACAGCAATAAAACTCACAGTAATGTGCAGTGTGTGAGTGTATCACAGACTCCACAGCAATAAAACTCCCAGTAATGTACAGCGTGTGAGTGTATCACAGACATCACAGCAATAAAACTCCCAGTAATGTACAGCGTGTGAGTGTATCACAGACATCACAGCAATAAAACTCACAGTAATGTGCAGTGTGTGAGTGTATCACAGTAATGTGCAGTGTGTGAGTGTATCCCAGTAATGTGCAGTGTGTGAGTGTATCAGAGTAATGTGCAGTGTGTGAGTGTATCACAGTAATGTGCAGTGTGTGAGTGTATCACAGTAATGTGCAGTGTGTGAGTGTATTGCTGTAATGTGCAGTGTGTGAGTGTCACAGTAATGTGCAGTGTGTGAGTGTATCACAGTAATGTGCAGTGTGTGAGTGTATCACAGTAATGTGCAGTGTGTAAGTGTATCACAGTAATGTGCAGTGTGTGAGTGTATCACAGTAATGTGCAGTGTGTGAGTGTATCACAGTAATGTGCAGTGTGTGAGTGTATTGCTGTAATGTGCAGTGTGTGAGTGTCACAGTAATGTGCTGTGTGTGAGTGTATCACAGTAATGTGCAGCATGTGAGTGTATCACAGACTCCACAGCAATAAAACTCACAGTAATGGGCAGTGTGTGAGTGTATCACAGACTCCACCGCAATAAAACTCACAGTAATGGGCCGCATGTGAGTGTATCACAGACTCCACAGCAATAAAACTAACAGTAATGTGCAGCATGTGAGTGTATCACAGACTCCACAGCAATAAAACTCACAGTAATGTGCAGTGTGTGAATTTATCACAGTAATGTGCAGTGTATGACAGTAATGTGCAGTGTGTGAGTGTATCACAGTGATGTGCAGTGTGTGACAGCAATGTGCAGTGTGTGAGTGTATCCCAGTAATGTGCAGTGTGTGAGTGTATCCCAGTAATGTTCAGTGTGTGAGTGTATCCCAGTAATGTGCAGTGTGCGAGTGTATCACAGTAATGTGCAGTGTGTGAGTGTATCACAGTAATGTGCAGTGTGTCAGTGTATCACAGTAATGTGCAGCGTGTCAGTGTATCACAGTAATGTGCAGCGTGTGAGTGTATCACAGTAATAGGCAGCATGTGAGTGTATCACAGTAATGTGCAGCGTGTGAGTGTATCACAGTAATGAGCAGGGTGTGTCAGTGTATCACAGTAATGTGCAGTGTGTGAGTGTATCACAGTAATGAGAAGTGTGTGAGTGTATCACAGTAATGAGCAGTGTGTGTCAGTGTATCACAGTAATGTGCAGTGTGTGAGTGTATCACAGTAATGTGCAGTGTGTGAGTTTATCACAGTAATGTGCAGTGTGTGAGTGTATTACAGTAATGTGCAGCGTGTGAGTGTATCACAGTAATGTGCAGCGTGTGAGTGTATCACAGTAATGTGCAGCGTGTGAGTGTATCACAGTAATGTGCAGTGTGTGAGTGTATCACAGTAATGTGCAGCGTGTGAGTGTATCACAGTAATGTGCAGTGTGTGAGTGTATCACAGTAATGTGCAGAGTGTATCACAGTAATGTGCAGTGTGTGAGTGTATCACAGTAATGTGCAGTGTGTCAGTGTATCACAGTAATGTGCAGCGTGTCAGTGTATCACAGTAATGTGCAGCGTGTGAGTGTATCACAGTAATGTGCAGCGTGTGAGTGTATCACAGTAATGTGCAGCGTGTGAGTGTATCACAGTAATGTTCAGTGTGTGAGTGTATCCCAGTAATGTGCAGTGTGCGAGTGTATCACAGTAATGTGCAGTGTGTGAGTGTATCACAGTAATGTGCAGTGTGTCAGTGTATCACAGTAATTTGCAGCGTGTCAGTGTATCACAGTAATGTGCAGCGTGTGAGTGTATCACAGTAATGTGCAGCGTGTGAGTGTATCACAGTAATGTGCAGCGTGTGAGTGTATCACAGTAGTGTGCAGCATGTGAGTGTATCACAGTAATGGGCAGCATGTGAGTGTATCACAGTAATGTGCAGCGTGTGAGTGTATCACAGTAATGAGCAGGGTGTGTCAGTGTATCACAGTAATGTGCAGTGTGTGAGTGTATCACAGTAATGAGAAGTGTGTGAGTGTATCACAGTAATGAGCAGTGTGTGTCAGTGTATCACAGTAATGTGCAGTGTGTGAGTGTATCACAGTAATGTGCAGTGTGTGAGTTTATCACAGTAATGTGCAGTGTGTGAGTGTATTACAGTAATGTGCAGCGTGTGAGTGTATCACAGTAATGTGCAGCGTGTGAGTGTATCACAGTAATGTGCAGCGTGTGAGTGTATCACAGTAATGTGCAGTGTGTGAGTGTATCACAGTAATGTGCAGCGTGTGAGTGTATCACAGTAATGTGCAGTGTGTGAGTGTATCACAGTAATGTGCAGAGTGTATCACAGTAATGTGCAGTGTGTGAGTGTATCACAGTAATGTGCAGTGTGTCAGTGTATCACAGTAATGTGCAGCGTGTCAGTGTATCACAGTAATGTGCAGCGTGTGAGTGTATCACAGTAATGTGCAGCGTGTGAGTGTATCACAGTAATGTGCAGCGTGTGAGTGTATCACAGTAGTGTGCAGCATGTGAGTGTATCACAGTAATGGGCAGCATGTGAGTGTATCACAGTAATGTGCAGCGTGTGAGTGTATCACAGTAATGAGTAGGGTGTGTCAGTGTATCACAGTAATGTGCAGTGTGTGAGTGTATCACAGTAATGAGCAGTGTGTGTCAGTGTATCACAGTAATGTGCAGTGTGTGAGTGTATCACAGTAATGTGCAGCGTGTGAGTGTATTACAGTAATGTGCAGTGTGTGAGTGTATCACAGTAATGTGCAGTGTGTGAGTGTATCACAGTAATGTGCAGTGTGTGAGTGTATCACAGTAATGAGCAGTGTGTGTCAGTGTATCACAGTAATGTGCAGTGTGTGAGTTTATCACAGTAATGTGCAGCGTGTGAGTGTATCACAGTAGTGTGCAGCATGTGAGTGTATCACAGTAATGGGCAGCATGTGAGTGTATCACAGTAATGTGCAGCGTGTGAGTGTATCACAGTAATGAGTAGGGTGTGTCAGTGTATCACAGTAATGTGCAGTGTGTGAGTGTATCACAGTAATGAGCAGTGTGTGTCAGTGTATCACAGTAATGTGCAGTGTGTGAGTGTATCACAGTAATGTGCAGCGTGTGAGTGTATTACAGTAATGTGCAGTGTGTGAGTGTATCACAGTAATGTGCAGTGTGTCAGTGTATCACAGTAATGTGCAGTGTGTGAGTGTATCACAGTAATGAGCAGTGTGTGTCAGTGTATCACAGTAATGTGCAGTGTGTGAGTTTATCACAGTAATGTGCAGCGTGTGAGTGTATTACAGTAATGTGCAGTGTGTGAGTGTATCACAGTAATGTGCAGTGTGTGAGTGTATCACAGTAAAGTGCAGCGTGTGAGTGTATCACAGTAATGTGCAGTGTGTGAGTGTATCCCAGTAATGTGCAGTGTGTGAGTGTATCACAGTGATGTGCAGTGTGTGAGTGTATCACAGTAATGTGCAGTGTGTGAGTGTATCACAGTAATGTGCAGTGTGTGAGTGTATCACAGTAATTGCAGTGTGTGAGTGTATCACAGTAATGTGCAGCGTGTCAGTGTATCACAGTAATGTGCAGCGTGTCAGTGTATCACAGTAATGTGCAGCGTGTCAGTGTATCACAGTAATGTGCAGTGTGTGTGTATCACAGTAATGTGCAGTGTGTGTGTATTACAGTAATGTGCAGTGTGTGTGTATCACAGTAATGTGCAGCGTGTGAGTGTATCACAGTAATGTGCAGCATGTGAGTGTATCACAGTAATGTGCAGCGTGTCAGTGTATCACAGTAATGTTCAGTGTGTGTGTATCACAGTAATGTTCAGTGTGTGTGTATTACAGTAATGTGCAGTGTGTGTGTATCACAGTAATGTGCAGTGTGTGTGTATTACAGTAATGTGCAGTATGTGAGTGTATCACAGTAATGTGCAGTGTGTGACAGACATTCCTCCTGAGGTATAAATCACTCACCTAAATGTATGGCATTTATTCATTTTCACAAACTCCAACAGACATTTGGAATCACAGAGCCAGTTCCCTAGAAATCATAAACATTTTATTTTCTTTAACAAATCAATAACATTACAGTGTCGCGGTGCAGGGGGATTTAGTTTACACTCACTGTAATTTCACCTTTCTAGTATAATAAATAGTGTGGGTAAAAGATGTTTGGCTGTGTGTGAGCGCCATCTGGTGGTGAAGGAATATTACAGCAGACAATGGCAACATGAAGTTTATAATGCTCAGCCATGAGACTGGCTGAGCATCATGAGGATCATACTGTACAAACCCTGGCATCATAACATCTAGCTCTCCATCATTTCTTTTCTACTACAATTCCCATTATCCATGGAATGTGAAATAGGCATTTCTCGTTTCAGTAATTACAACATCTGCAAGATATCTACATACTTCAGAGCACGTATCAGTATAGGATGTACAGAGTCTCATACATGTAACAGGTTACAAAACAAACAACAAAATCTACCCCCAATAATGCCCCTTGTCTGTGTCTATCTCCTCTTGTCTGTCTCTATGCCCTAATGTCCCCCTTGTATGTGTCTCTCTCCTCTTGTCTGTCTCTATGCCCTCATGTCCCCCTTGTCTGTGTCGCTCTCCTCTTGTCTGTCTCTATCCCCTCCTCTGCCCCTTGTCTGTGTCTCTCTCCTCTTGTCTGTCTCTATGCCCTCCTATCCCCCTTGTCTGTGTCTATCTCCTCTTGTCTGTCTCTATCCCCTCCTCTGCCCCTTGTCTGTGTCTCTCTCCTCTTGTCTGTCTCTATCCCCTCCTCTGCCCCTTGTCTGTGTCTCTCTCCTCTTGTCTGTCTCTATCCCCTCCTCTGCCCCTTGTCTGTGTCTCTCTCCTCTTGTCTGTCTCTATGCCCTCCTGTCCCCCTTGTCTGTGTCTCTCTCCTCTTGTCTGTCTCTATGCCCTCATGTCCCCCTTGTCTGTGTCTCTCTCCTCTTGTCTGTCTCTATGCCCTAATGTCCCCCTTGTCTGTGTCTCTCTCCTCTTGTCTGTCTTTATCCCCTCCTCTGCCCCTTGTCTGTGTCTATCTCCTCTTGTCTGTCTCTATGCCCTAATGTCCCCCTTGTCTGTGTCTCTCTCCTCTTGTCTGTCTTTATCCCCTCCTCTGCCCCTTGTCTGTGTCTATCTCCTCTTGTCTGTCTCTATGCCCTAATGTCCCCCTTGTATGTGTCTCTCTCCTCTTGTCTGTCTCTATGTCCTCATGTCCCCCTTGTCTGTGTCGATCTCCTCTTGTCTGTCTTTATCCCCTCCTCTGCCCCTTGTCTGTGTCTCTCTCCTCTTGTCTGTCTCTATGCCCTCCTGTCCCCCTTGTCTGTGTCTCTCTCCTCTTGTCTGTCTCTATGCCCTCATGTCCCCCTTTTCTGTGTCTCTCTCCTCTTGTCTGTCCCTATCCCCTCCTCTGCCCCTTGTCTGTGTCTCTCTCCTCTTGTCGGTCTCTATGCCCTCATGTCCCCCTTGTCTGTGTCTCTCTCCTCTTGTCTGTCTCTATGCCCTCATGTCCCCCTTGTCTGTGTCTCTCTCCTTTTGTCTGTCTCTATGCCCTCATGTCCCCCTTGTCTGTGTCTATCTCCTCTTGTCTGTCTCTATGCCCTCATGTCCCCCTTGTCTGTGTCTCTCTCCTCTTGTCTGTCTCTATCCCTCCTCTGCCCCTTGTCTGTGTCTCTCTCCTCTTGCCTGTCTCTATGCCCTCCTGTCCCCCTTGTCTGTGTCTCTCTCTTCTTGCCTGTCTCTATCCCCTCCTCTGCCCCTTGTCTGTGTCTCTCTCCTCTTGCCTGTCTCTATGCCCTCATGTCCCCCTTGTCTGTGTCTCTCTCCTCTTGTCTGTCTCTATGCCCTCCTGTCCCCCTTGTCTGTGTCTCTCTCCTCTTGTCTGTCTCTATCCCTCCTCTGCCCCTTGTCTGTGTCTCTCTCCTCTTGCCTGTCTCTATGCCCTCCTGTCCCCCTTGTCTGTGTCTCTCTCTTCTTGCCTGTCTCTATCCCCTCCTCTGCCCCTTGTCTGTGTCTCTCTCCTCTTGCCTGTCTCTATGCCCTCATGTCCCCCTTGTCTGTGTCTCTCTCCTCTTGTCTGTCTCTATGCCCTCCTGTCCCCCTTGTCTGTGTCTCTCTCCTCTTGTCTGTCTCTATCCCTCCTCTGCCCCTTGTCTGTGTCTATCTCCTCTTGTCTGTCTCTATGCCCTCCTCTGCCCCTTGTCTGTGTCTATCTCCTCTTGTCTGTCTCTATGCCCTCCTCTGCCCCTTGTCTGTGTCTCTCTCCTCTTGTCTGCCTCTATACCTCCTCCCCCTTGTCTGTGTCTCTCCTTATAAATATAAGGTGTGCAATAATGTATTTTTAAATATTGACTGAACACCATAAGCAACTTCACTGGGAGAGACACAGAAAGTGATGACAATTCCTTCATCGTGATTGAAGCAAATCTATTTTACAGTTTTATGAAATGTGCAGCTTAGTAACATATATCGGGGTATTCAATAAAGAGAGAACTGAGATGAAAAGAATCCCTTCTGCTTGGAGTGTGCCGTTCCCTGTATAGTTCTCTGCACATTCCCAGGAATCTCCATCTAATGACCTTCAGTATAGTTTGTAATCCTCCTTTCCTTCAAGATGACATTTTCTGATCGTTTAATTCATTTTGTTTCCTGAATTCTTTCCAGACCCACGATGTATATATTTATTAATTGGTGAGGAATACTGGATGCTGTAAGATATAAATCATTGTATTGATATGCTTTGTGTTCTCCTGGCAGTCCTGCCTGCTGGACCCATTGCTTTGCAAACACAAGAGCCAAGATGGCAGCTTTCCACTGTGTGACTTTCCAAGGGTACAGACGACCTTCACCGGGCAGCATGAGAAATGGACAATGAATTCAAATGGCATTTTTGTTTTAATTCGTTTTTTATCTGCATACATTTGAGATAAGTACTTTTTCCCTGAGCAGTAATGTTTCTTAATGCTAATTTGGAGTATCCACTATTATTAAGAACAGGTAGCTCCACTTAGCATAATTACTGTCTGTTGTACGTGTGTTTCATTTCTGTAAAATTAACTTATTTTTGCTTTAAAACAATTTCCAGTTTCCCTGTAGTTTTACATTGGAAATCATTTCCCCGGGGCTTCTAAATTCAGTAACATAAGGAGGAGCTTGGAGAGATAGGCGGGGCTTCTAAATTCAGTAACATAAGGAGGAGCTTGGAGAGATAGGCGGGGCTTCTAAATTCAGTAACATAAGGAGGAGCTTGGAGAGATAGGCGGGGCTTCTAAATTCAGTAACATTCCAATAAGGAGGAGCTTGGAGAGATAGGCGGGGCTTCTAAATTCAGTAACATAAGGAGGAGCTTGGAGAGATAGGCGGGGCTTCTAAATTCAGTAACATTCCAATAAGGAGGAGCTTGGAGAGATAGGCGGGGCTTCTAAATTCAGTAACAGTGAAAATGACCTGCCTTTTTTCATATCAGCCTTTACTGCTTCCACTGGAAGGTTATACCAGGTATCTACTACTCTTTACAGTGTCGGCCTTAACTACTTCCGCTGGAAGGTTATTCCAGGTATCTACTACTCCTTACAGTGTCAACCATGACTGCTTCCGCTGGAAGGTTATTCCAGGTATCTACTACTCTTTACAGTGTCAACCTTAACTGCTTCTGCTGGAATGTTATTCCAGGTATCTCCTACTCTTTACAGCGTCAGCCTTTACAACTTCCATTGGAAGGGTATTCCAGGTATCTACTACTCTTTACAGTGTCATCCTTTACTGCTTCGAACAGAATACAAGGTATTACTGCTCAGAGGAAGCAAGGGTATCCCCTTCCCCCAAATAAACCTGACGTATATTTATAGATAAATGCAGGTTTACACTCTGTTCTGCCTCACAGCTGAGGCAGAGTCGGTGGGAAGGCTGGAGAATGCTGACAATGGAGCTGGGGTCTCTCTCTCCTAGTGCAGAGAAACTACCCTCATTTTCAAAATGGGCCAACACAGAGGAACAAGTTAGGGTCCTCTCTGCTGATCTCCTTTGATAACGAGGGTCTCTCTCTACTCTAGAGACAATGGCCGACCGGACCCTACTGTCAAAACTCCAGTGATTCGGCAGGCTAGGGGAATGGTTTTTACTCTTGTAATTCTTGTACATCAGTGAAGTGACCTGAAACCTTCATCTCAACTCACCTGTCATTCACGGGACCCCAATCACCTCACACCTCCGATCTATCACACACTACAAGGGGTTAAATAAAGCGTTTTGGCTCTGTTTACCAAAATCCCTCACATTCACTTTAAAATTCCTGCTCCTCACGTCAAAGAAAGAGATTTGATTTTGTTTTAATCTCCCTTGTGTTCAGGTAAAGCCTTCCCCCCGGCAGGTAAAGGAATAGTATAATTAGATTCTGAGATTTAGAAACATAGAAACATAGAAACATAGAATGTGTCGGCAGATAAGAACCATTCGGTCCATCTAGTCTGCCCAATTTTTTTTTTTTTTTGAGTACTTTTATTAGTCCCCCTTTCCCGGTCTTATAGCTAGGATAGCCTTGTGTCTATCCCACGCATGCTTAAAATCCTTGACTGTGTTTACCTCTACCACTTCTGCTGGCAGGCTATTCCATACATCCACTACCCTCTCAGTAAAGTAATACTTCCTGATATTACTTTTAAATCGTTGCCCCTCTAATTTAAGACTATGTCCTCTAGTTGTGGTAGTTTTTCTTCTTTTAAATATACTCTCTTCCTTTACTGTGTTGATTCCCTTTATGTATTTAAATGTTTCTATCATATCCCCCCTGTTACGTCTTTCCTCCAAGCTATACATGTTAAGATGCTTTAACCTTTCCTGGTAAGTTTTATCCTTCAACCCATGAACCAGTTTAGTAGCCCTTCTCTGAACTCTCTCCAAAGTATCAATATCCTTCTGGAGATACGGTCTCCAGTACTGCGTACAATTTCTACCCTTTCAGGGGGTACTGGCCTGATCCCATGAGAGATTTATATTGACATCTTTTGTAATTGCTATGGCATTACCGGCACAAAAAGAAGAGTCAGACAGGAGAATGACAAGATGAAAAGCACACGCGTAGCAAGGATTACCCAGAATCCCAAGTAATATGAAAACACAGGAGCACAATCCAAACTACAGGGCAGGGGGAGATGACCGAACGGGACTAGTCGCTCTAGGATTTTATTAATTTGAAAAACATGCCAAACAGTAGAGAGACGGACAGTCCCGGAGGGTTTTAAAGTTTTAGCAATGCTGAATAAAAATTTGGTTTTAACATAAACGAAAATACCCTGCTATATGTGTGTCTTTCATTATTTACATTTAAAAAAACAAACAAGTAATCTAGTCACAAAAGATATCCAAGCGCCTCTCCTTTTACAGACAACACTTTTTAGTATTTCGTGGTGTTAGGAGATCGCCATTTATCTGAATTCTCACATTCAGGTAGCCGATCATACAGCTGTATGCGTGGAATGAGAAGTAGGAGGAGTTAATGTCAGATCTATTCAGGTGGCCGATCATACAGCTGTATGCGTGCAATGAGAAGTAGGAGGAGTTAATGTCAGATCTATTCAGGTAGCTGATCATACAGCTGTATGTGTGGAATGAGAAGTAGGAGGAGTTAATGTCAGATCTATTCAGGTAGCTGATCATACAGCTGTATGCTTGGAATGAGAAGTAGGAGGAGTTAATGTCAGATCTATCCAGGTAGCTTATCATACAGCTGTATGCGTGGAATGAGAAGTAGGAGGAGTTAGTCAGATCTATTCAGGTAGCCGATCATACAGCTGTATGCGTGGAATGAGAAGTAGGAGGAGTTAATGTCAGATCTATTCAGGCAGCCGATCATACAGCTGTATGCGTGGAATGAGAAGTGGGAGGAGTTAGTCAGATCTATTCAGGTAGCCTATCAAACAGCTGTATGCGTGGAATGAAAAGTAGGAGGAGTTAATGTCAGATCTATTCAGGTAGCTGATCATACAACTGTATGTGTGGAATGAGAAGTAGGAGGAGTTAATGTCAGATCTATTCAGGTCTCTACCACTATCCCAAGTCCCGTGAGCTCTACCACTATCCCAAGTCCTGTGAGATCTACCATTATCCCAAAAAGCAGTACAAAGGTAGAGCAACTTGATGCATTCTTTCAGTTAAACATAACAATATTTTGCTGACAATCATCCTTTAATATGATGCTTTCTGAATTTTATTTATACCATTCAGGAGGTATAAGAAATAAGTTTAAAATTAGTTTGAATTCAGAGAATTTTCCTGAACCCTGACCCCCCCCCGCCCCCTCAATGATCTTCTCCAATGTTTCCATATTTACACACTTCAGCTCATCTTTGCATATCAAAAGATCTATATCTTGCATCATGTCCTCCTTTGAGATGCTAATGTCAATTCCTGCAGCAGCTGTGGATACTGATACAGTCAGCGCTCACTGAGACAGCAACATTGTTGCGTTGTTTTTCCATAATGTTAGAGATTTCTGCAGTAAAATATCAATACGTTGGCCATGATAAGTAATAGAATAAAAATTAAGAAATGTGTTTTTATTTAAGAGACGGTACGTTTTGGACTTTATGTCATGCAAAACATGTACATGACAAGTTCAGAATGAGGTTGGTTCACTGCACCTAGAGGGACACCAGCCAGGCCACATGAACGAGGCCTATGATAGGCCGAAACCAGCGTGTTCCTCTTACAGAGAAAGCTTGCCACGCATTTCGGGTCTGATATTTTAATGGAGAAGACTCGTCTGAAATGGGGAGAGTGAGCAATAAAAAAAGATGAGTAGGTACTATTCTATATGGATGGCTATTTTATGTTTGTCCGTTCTCAGTCAGATGTAATTCCCATTTAGAGGTATATTGGCTGGTGGAATCTCACAGAGAGCGCCTCCGCTGCCTCGAGCAGACTCAATGCGGGTGCACTTGGAGCGCTACACAAAGTCACAGAATGCCGGACTCCATCTCACTTCAGATCACATTATATAGTAAAATGGCAGCTCCCGACACCAAAACTTATGGAGACAAAAATGGTCGAGAGATAATATGAATTTTAACAACATTTAGTTTATTTCACAAAAATGGTATATTTTATTGAATATTACACAGTAGCATTCAGTAAGGGCTGAAATCTAGAATGAGAAATAAATGCAGTTGGGAATGAATCAATGTCCGCTACGAAGAACAGGCAAAACAAATAGGCGAGTTCTTTATATATTACACGTATATTTGAACATCTCTTTTGCACAAGATGTACGATATTTGTAAAAAGGGGCCGTTCCACCTGGCTTAATTTCTATATGTTGTACGTGTGTTTAATATATAAAGTATATACACTTAACTTTATTTTTAGAACAAATGGCACGTCTCCTTTAATACTTTGGAACTGGATACTCTCTGTGGAACTCAGCGGTTTTAAGTGCTCGGAATGGAGGGGGTGTGGTTTCAGACAGCTGTGATGTAACTCAAGAAGGAGGGCGGGAATGCAGCCATAGAAGTATGGGGGAAATAAATGGATAAGACAAATCCGTTCCTTTTTTTACGCAGAGAATATTTTTTCCAGACATTGTCGCCCACCTCCGGGGGCGGACCCCTGGTGATCGAGTGTCACTAAATCTGAGAGCACTATTGTGCAATCTCCAGGGTCACTGTAGAATGAGATTGGGTCTGCAGGATTGCATTCCCGAATACCGCTGTCCCATCAAACTCTACATCCATCCTGAAAAGCAGCACAGAGGTAGAGCTTGGCGGGTTACAGACTGTCCTGCGTAAGGTGGGACAGTTGGGAGGCATGCTGCAAGTAGGACAGACCCTTTAGCCTTGCTTCATTTGCTGACGAAAAGCAGGAATATATGACAAGTTATTTTTTTTTAAAACAAACTCATATAGACATTCCCAAAACTATTACAGGACAGTATATAAACAGGAACCGATGATTAAAAAACCCCTTTAAAAATTTACAAATAAGCTTCATAGTGAACATCTCCCAAATGATTCCGGTCGCATTGAGAAAAGTTTGATTTTCATAAAGTCTTTTTTTCCCCTGTTTTTCTAGTTTATTTTCCACTGCTCTTGTCCTCGTCCCATGTGAATATCGCAGCTCTACTGGGCTATATGATGTGTATTTGGAACTAGACAGACCATTGTTTGCAGAGACATTTGGTATAGAAAAGGGTTTGTGCGATTTAACTGTTTTTTTCATAAACTACAAAAAGTTACATGTGGCGGTGATGGAGCCTGGGTGTGAGGGGCGACGGAGCCTGGGTGTGGGGGCGACGGAAGCTGGGTGTGGGGGCGACGGAAGCTGGGTGCAACTCAGGCTGGGTGTGGGGGCGACGGAGCCTGGGTGTGGGGGCGACGGAGCCTGGGTGTGGGGGCGACGGAAGCTGGGTGTGGGGGCGACGGAAGCTGGGTGTGGGGGCGACGGAAGCTGGGTGCAACTCAGGCTGGGTGTGGGGGCGACGGAGCCTGGGTGTGGGGGCGACGGAAGCTGGGTGTGGGGGCGACGGAAGCTGGGTGTGGGGGCGACGGAAGCTGGGTGCAACTCAGGCTGGGTGTGGTGGCGACTCAGGCTGGATGTGGGGGCGACGGAGGCTGGGTGTGGGGGCGACGGAGGCTGGGTGCGGGGGCGACGAAGGCTGGGTGCGGGGGCGACGAAGGCTTGGTGTAGGGGTGATGGAGGCTGGGTGTGGGGGCGACGGAGGCTGGGTGCGGGGCGACGGAGGCTTGGTGTGGGGGTGATGGAGGCTGGGTGTGGGGTCGACTCAGGCTGGGTGCGGGGGCGACGGAGGCTGGGTGCGGGGCCGACGGAGGCTGGGTGCGGGGCCGACGGAGGCTGGGTGCGGGGGCCACGGAGGCTGGGTGCGGGGGCCACGGAGGCTGGGTGCGGGGGCCACGGAGGCTTGGTGTGGGGGTGATGAAGGCTGGGTGTGGGGTCGGCTCAGGCTGGGTGCAGGGGCGATAGAGGCTGGGTGCGGGGGCGAAGGAGGCTGGGTGCGGGGCCACGGAGGCTGGGTGTGGGGGCCACGGAGGCTGGGTGCGGGGCCACGGAGGCTGGGTGCGGGGGTGACGGAGGCAGGGTGGAGGGTGATGGAGGCTGGCTTTACACCACAGTTGGTAACACCAACTAATTTTCCCATGCAATGCTATCTGCGCTTAGCACTCTGTTACAAGATGTAATTAAACATTCGCAGCAAGTGTTTTTATTAAAAAAGAAAAGTGCAAAAATGCAGCGAGCGCCAAAAGGCCGAGTACGTATCGCTCCACAATACTATACCCTCTTCGCTGTCCATTAAAAGGGTTAAAAGGTCCTGCCTAATTTACTTGGGTGTGAGGGTGTGGGGGGTAAGGTTTAAAACTCCTCCCATTTTTTGTCGGAAAACAATTCCTCGGGTTTTTAAATTGCGTCTGAATGCTCAGTCCTGCGCTTCTTTTGTCCCAGTTTACGCATCATATCTCAGGTCCGCACCGCCCCGTCACCCGATTCCTCCTTACAGTTTGTATGGTAGAAAAAGCAGCTGCACCAATGTGAAAGAGAATCTGCCACACATTGCGCAGTCCGTACAGGTAAAGGTTACACGAGCAGATGATCACCAGCAGACAGCAAGTCTTCAGCTTCCGGCCGGGGCAGTAATACAGGTAAAGGTAACACTGGAACGGGACAAGACAGAATTAGAGATTCTTCAAAACATCATACAGTCATGTGTCACTCACTTCCCAACTCTCCCTCTTTTCTGCTCTAGTCCCACTACTTTCTAGGAACTCAGAATATTTGATGTGTGTGTCACAGACTCCACAGCAATAAAACTCACAGTAATGTGCAGTGTGTGAGTGTATCACAGACTCCACAGCAATAAAACTCACAGTAATGTGCAGTGTGTGAGTGTATCACAGACTCCACAGCAATAAAACTCACAGTAATGTGCAGTGTGTGAGTGTATCACAGGCTCCACAGCAATAAAACTCACAGTAATGTGCAGTGTGTGAGTGTATCACAGACTCCACAGCAATAAAACTCACAGTAATGTGCAGTGTGTGAGTGTATCACAGACTCCACAGCAATAAAACTCGCAACCACCCTTACATTATAATACATTACTGGAGTTTAAGAATACGAGTAAAGGGGGGGGGGGGGGGTCCAACTTGGCTACTTTGGCCTTAAATTTGAAATCCCCTTCTCAATTCCCTCTTTCACGAATAACGCCATTGGTGTTCAACCAACCAACTCCCTAACACATTAAGAAAAAGAGGCACATCATATAAACCGTAATGTATGGAATAAGCTTGTTCCCTGCTTTATAATGGGCACGCCTCTTTCTCTTAGCCTTAATCTTATGGTAGCCTGCATTGATTTCTTGAGACACATTAGGATAATAAGGATAACAAAAAGGAAAAATATCCATTCACCTGAAACAAGTGCGCAACGAACGCTGTGATGAAAGCAGCGACTGATCCAGCATTCTCATCGATGTACTGAAGAAAAAAATATATATGTATTGCAATTTGGTTTAATATTCCCCATTTGGAGTGTATTGTATTCATGTTTTAAATATATCTTAAATAAAACTTATTTTACACAAAAATAAAATTACATTGCAAATAATGAAACCACCGTCATTAGCCATTACTGTGGAATCAGCCTCTCTCTGTTGAATGCAGGGAGAGGCTTGGAATGCAGGAGGTGTGGTTTCAGATAGCTCTGTGTGAGGTGATGTAACACAGGAATGAGGGGCTTGGAGAGATAGACAGGAGTGTTGCTATGGCATCAGCAATAACTAATACACTTTATTTGCAGTTTTTAGTTGACAGGAAGAGTTGAAGTAATAACGGATAAGACGGATCTGTTTATTTTTTTTATTTACTTAATGCAGAACTAATCTGAATTATATTTTTGGACAGTGTAGGTGGGACCGCCCCCTTCAGGGCCGCCATCAGAAATTTCAGGACCCCATACGGAAAAAAAATGATGCCCCCGCCCCCATATCTCCCTCTTGCCTCCCACTGATAAGTTGTCCATTAATATGCCACTGATAATTTGTCCATTAATGGCCCACTGATAATTTGTCCATTAATGGCCCACTGATAATTTGTTCATTAATATACCACTGATAATTTGTCAGTTAATATGCCACTGATACTTTGTCCATTAATATGCCACTGATAATTTTCTCATTAATATGCCACTGATAATTTGTACATTACTATACCACTGATAATTTGTCCGTTAATATGCCACTGATACTTTGTCCATTATTATGCCACTAATAATTTGCTCATTAATATGCCACTGATAATTTGTACATTATTATACCACTTATACTTGGTCCATTAATATGCCACTGATACTTTGTCTATTAATATGCCACTAATAATTTGCTCATTAATATGCCACTGATAATTTGCTCATTAATATGCCACTGATAATTTGTACATTATTATACCACTTATACTTGGTCCATTAATATGCCACTGATAATTTGCTCATTAATATGCCACTGATAATTTGTACATTATTATACCACTGATAATTTGTCCGTTAATATGCCACTGATACTTTGTCCATTAATATGCCACTAATAATTTGTCCAATAACCCTCCCCTCCCCCAGTACTTACCTGGATGCTGCTCGTCCCCGGCCGCCTCCTCCACAGTGCTTCCTGCGCGCACACTGCGTGCCGGAAATCCAGCCGCCGGATATGACATGACGTCATTTATAGCGGCTGTGACAGAAAGCCGGGTCCCCATCCGCTGGATGTGGATCTTCCGGCTGCTGCTCGATCGTGATTTAAAGCTGGAAAAACCTACTGTGTATAATGTGAACTGAACGTTTTAACATCACTCGAAAAAAACCTCTTTTCCCTTGTCGTGAGGTTATTTAATGAGGATGATAAAAGTATTACACCTATATCCCCATAACTGAAACGAATATATCTAAACGTACATTAGAGACAACAAATTGTGATGCTTTGTCCTTCTATTAATTATTCTTTTGATGTCGCACATGGCGTCTCCAGTTATAAGGACCCTTTAAACTGTCCTCGTAATTGGAGGTTTGGTTGTCCTCTCAGACGCCTTTGATGAGGCATAAAACAAGAAAGCAGAGGTTTCTTTAGACTGACAAGGTATCAAGTGGTAACAAGGCGTCCTGGATAAAGGAACACAGATTCCACTTTGTCTAAATACTCCTTAATTGGTTTGCAGCAAGAGAACAATAAATATATATAAAGGGGTTTTTGTGCTTTTTATCCCATAGGACTCTAAGCACTTTGGCAAACACTTTCAGAATTAAAGAGACTCAACCAAAACAAAATGCTTATAGTGAGAATGTACAGAATAAAAATGATCTATACTCTGTTGGCTCTGCTGCCAGGATTTCATTCTGTGACCCCGATCTTTGGACAGGTCCTACGTGTTATGTATAGCACAATTACATTGGGTGGGCTTCATCAGGGGCAGAACATCATGGGGGAGGTGGTGCAACACACCCTGGCCCATACCTTTAATTGGGTCCATGAGGGACACTCTCTCTAGTATGACATCCACACTGAGCCATTTTGGGCTTGTGGCAGGGGTAGGAGAATAACCCCACCGTTAATATCTGGCTATCTACATACTGAGCGAAGCTTCATAATACCCCCATGTATGTCCAGCTAATTATATACTATTGAGAGTTATACTACATCACCCTGGGTAACTATATACTGATGGGAGCTGAGCTACACCACCATTAATATCTGGCTATCTACATACGGAGCGAAGCTTCATAATACCCCCACCTATGTCCAGCTAATTATATACTATTGAGAGTTATACTACATCACCCTGGGTAACTATATACTGATGGGAGCTGAGCTACACCACCATTAATATCTGGCTATGTACATACGGAGCGAAGCTTCATAATACCCCCACCTATGTCCAGCTAATTATATACTATTGAGAGTTATACTATATCACCCTGGCTAACTACATACTGGTGGGAGCTGTGCTATACCACCATTAATATCTGGCTATCTACATACTGAGTGAGGCGTCATAATACCACCATCTATGTCCAGCTAATTATGTACTATTGAGAGTTATTCTATATCACCCTGGCTAACAATAAACTGATGGGAGCTGTGCTAAACCACCATTAATATCTGTCTATCTACATACTGAGCGAAGCTTCATAATACCACCATCTATGTCCAGCTAATTTTATACTAACGGGAGCTATACTCTATCATCATGGCTAACTATAAACAAATGGAAGCTACTGTAACTGGCTCACATGGGAGCTTATTCTCTGTCCAGCTGTATACGGACAGAATTTATTGATTAATCAGACATGTTCTTGTAATTTATTCACCTTTTTTTTTTTTTAAATCTGCAAAATAAAAGCTATGACATTATAATCGAGGGGGGGCAGGTTTCTGTCCATGGGGCAGGGGTAGGTGAATTGGCCCTCACTAAGGTTTTTGATGTTCTTGTCCCTTCACTCGGCTTCATAACGTGTCTCATTGGGGAACGTGACGTTACCTGTGAGGCAGATGTGCATTTTGTTTGGATCCGATACATATTTCCCCACGTGGAGCCGTACCGTGCATGGGGGCGTAATCTTGGGTCGGATAAAGGAAGATCCCACTGAAATTCTGTCCAAAAACTTGTTGGGCTCTGTTTATTTTATCCATGGACCCCTGGGAGCAAAATCCCACTGCACAAGACGTATTATATCATGGCCTCAATGCGGACCTTACACCCACCCCCCCCCCTTCCTTTCCCAACCACACGTGGCCCCCCAGAGAGGAACTTACCTGGAAGGAGTTCTCAAACAGGTGGGATCCACGGCTCCCATTCAGAGCTCCGCACATGATGTTCAGGAGCAGAGACAGGATTCCCAGGCTGGTTACAGGAGCCAGTTTATATACCGGGGCTGCGGACCAGTAACAGGACGTTTCCAGTGAACATTGGGCTACAGATCAGTCTAACTGGCCCTGCGGCACTTACATGGTCACATGATCACGTCACATGACCTGAACTTTATATTGGGACAAACGTGGCGAATGCTTCCCTTGGGCTAAAGCAGGGTGAGGATGACAGGACTCGGGTGCGCACAATAGAGGGGGCGCAGTGATGATACAACATGTCTGGCTGAGCCTCCTGGGAATTGCAGTCAACAGCAGGTTAAGATGTTAACTGTGAACATCAGGTCCCATGATGCCCAGCCAGCCAATAGTATCCCATAATATGTTTTACTAAGGAAGCTAATAGGAGTCACACTGCCAGATACCTTCGTGGGATTACTCAATTGGTTGAGGGCTCATTTACATGTCTTGCTAACTATATACTGGTGGGACGTATATATTTCTTTAACTACATGCTTTACAATTCCATCCTCTATTGTTAGCTTCTTATATACTGTTGAGAGTTATACTATATCACCCTGGCTAACTATATACTGATGGGAGCTGTGCTACACCACCATTAATATCTGGCTATCTATATACCGAGCGAGGCTTCATAATACCACCATCTATGTCCAGCTAATTATATACTAACGGGAGCTATACTCTACCGCCATGGCTAACTATATACTGATGGGAGCTGAGTTACACTACTATTAATATCTGTCTATCTACATACTGAGTGAGGCTTCATAATACCACCATCTACGTCCAGCTAATTATATACTAACGGGAGCTATACTCTACCGCCATGGCTAACTATAAACAAATGGAAGCTACTGTAACTGGCTCACATGGGAGCTTATTCTCTGTCCAGCTGTATACGGACAGAGTCTATTGATTAATCAGACATTTTATAGTAATTTAAATTATTAATTTTTTTTACATTATCTGCAAAATAAAAGCTATGACATTATAATCGGGGGGGGGGGGGGGGGCGCATGTTTCTCTCCTTGACTTGGGCGCAGTAAGAGCTGGCTACGACTCTGGGCTAAAGAGTTAAAAACATAATTAACCCCTTCACGTCGATGGATGCTCTTCATCACTAGACGTTAAGGAGTTAAAAAGAAGGGGGGGTGTCATAATTCTGTTCAAGTGATGTCATCAGCAGCAACATTCCATTGGTTTCCATGGGAACTGCTCCACTTTTAGAATTGCCTTACAATTGACTTATTTTTCCCCATTTAATTAACATTAATTAAGACGTTTTGGAAATTGTGCAGAGATATTCTACCTGGTGCCTCCTGGGTGGGTCCATACCCATTCCGGACGGGCTCCTCTCCATCTTCCAGCTTTATGTAGATGGGATCAGGACAGGAATCACTCCCATTATCCTCAGGACTGCTGCTGGTGTAGTTAAAGTTGTGTTTTACCCGTTGGATCACACGATCTGTGGCAGAAGGAGAACGACAGGAAGCTGGGGTAACGAGCAGGAGAGACCCCAAGTCTGTCTGGGAGATGGACACTGCATCACTCAAGCCATCAATTCCTCGGGGCCTCCTGGAGGGAGCAGTGCAACGACTAGCATATGGAAGGCTTACTGTTGGTGCCACAGCTGTTGTGCCGGGCTGAGCATCATGGGAAATATAGCCCACAACAGCTGGAGAGCCAAAGGTTAGCGATCCCCACACTAGAGACGCAAGTAACCTTCAAAATATGCATTACCATCGCCATCTAGTGGACATCTAGTGTAATGTAGCTCCATTACCAGCAATCGTAATCCTACCTGGTCTCAGAAGTGTCTTCATTTATGAAAAGAGGGAACTGCAGTAAATTGAGAAGGGAATTTCAATCTTAAGGCCAAAGTAGCCATGTTTGAGAAATTCTCCCCATTCAGCTGACTGGAAGAATTTTTCCAACTCAACTCAAATATTTTGACTTTTCAATTTCCCTTGTCAATTCCCTGCAATTCCCTCTTTCATGAATTAAGTCCTTAAACGTACTCTCTCGTTCTCAAAATGCACCTTCCAAATATTAATGCATATTAATGTGCTTTCAAAGGACTTTAAATGCATGTTTCAAATTTTGCATTGCTTAATATATAAAAACACGTACAGTGAATTTGTGAAACTATCCCAGTTTGCAAGAAACCAGGACTGCCCACACTAGCTGAGTAAAAGTCAATTTCCTTTTTTTTTTTTTTGCTGGAACCAATGAGAATAATTTCATTCAAATGAATGGAATTTCTTGTCTCACTAGTGATGTCATCAGACAATGTGTTGCACTGTTAAGAGATCCTACTTTGTACAAGAGCAAGGTCACTTAGAGTCCACACAATCTATTCCAGCAGCACAGGAAATGACTAACTGAAACAAAACTTCCTTAGAGTCTATATAATCAGTGCTGCTGCACCTGCAGTAAACATGCAGAGTAATCACTGGGGGAGGGCTTGAGTCAAATATTAAAAATGGGATGTATGCAGAATGCCTGCATCAAATCACACTGGAAAAAAGGATGTGCGCTATACAAGTAGTAACCTTCATCTTGCACCAAAGTGAGTTTGGGGACTAGAATGTCCCTTCGCCATTAGTGGATCACTTCCAGTTTCAAGCTTCCATTACCACCACTGTACGGTGATGCTAGATATCTACTATTCTTTTTTTGTAAAGGTTCATTTTTGCAGCTGTGAACGAGAAACATACCGAACTCTAGGAAAGCGTAAGGTTTGGAAGCCATGGCAACCGTATTGTGATTATATGAGACATTAAATTCCCAGATGAGCTCATCCAGGAAGCAGAAAGCCATGCTTAGAGGATAACTGCACGAGCAGATCGTCAGCGAGGAGATGATCTCTGCAGAGGAGAAACTGTGGGACAAGGTTTGGGGATAGAGAAATGAGTAACAATTCAAAGTGACAGGTGGAAAGCTGGGGATTTAGAAACAAAAATCATCAACGCAAAACTTCTTTCCATAAATCAATTTCAAAAACAAGCTTCGTCCCCTGATTCACATGTTCGTCCAGCCAAGCGAAGGTAAAATTAGCTGTGATTAACATTAACATAGGGAGCTATGATGGAGGTGACTTGCACAGTGGAATGTTGGGAGGAAACTGATGCATTGTGCCCTCTGTGTTTAGAGAACAGATGGACAGGATATATTGGGTTTGTCAGAAATGAAAGCTGCACAGGTTAAACAAAACAGGGGAGCAGGATTAGAGATGGGCAGACATTGCTCTATCTATCATGATGCTCTATCAACCAGTAGTATCTAGTGTAAAAGGTGCAGTATAAATGCAATCTGTGTTACACGACAACCAGACCTCATTCTCGCTTCACTACATCACCGGGGTCTGGAAAAACCAGCTGGCACCTGTTACAAAGTGCTTCATTCATGAAAGAGATCGCAGGGAATTTATAAGAGAAGTTCTGAAAGCCAAAGTAGATCAATTGTAAAAAAAAATCCTCCATTTCATCTGAATGGGAGAATTTTTCCAACTCTTCTAATTTGGACTTAAGTTTGAAATTCCCTTCTCAATACCCTGAATAAAGCCCATAGTGTGGGCAGCAAGAAGGCAATCTTGAGGGCATTGTGTAGTAAGAAGGTGTTTGTAAAATACAGGGGGCTTTTTTTGTGTGTAATTTTGGTACAGTGGATGTGACAGAGGTACAGCGGACGAGGCTGCGGTACAACGGACAAGGCTGCGGTACAGTGGAAGTGACTGTGGTACAGCGGACAAGGCTGCGGTACAGTGGAAGTGACTGTGGTACAGCGGACGAGGCTGGGGTACAGTTGAAGTGACTGTGGTACAGCAGACGAGACTGCAGTACAACAGACATGACTGTGGTACAGCTGACAAGGCTGCAGTACAGCGGAAGCGACTGCGGTGCAGCGGAAGTGATTGCGGTACAGCGGATGAGGCTGTGGTACAGCGGAAGTGACTGTGGTACAGCGGACGAGGCTTGCGGTACAGTGGAAGTGACTGTGATACAGTGGATGAGGCTGCGGTACAGTGGAAGTGACTGTGATACAGTGGATGAGGCTGCGGTACAGTGGAAGTGACTGTGATACAGTGGATGAGGCTGCGGTACAGTGGACTGTGAGGCAGTCAGTGGGGCTATATAATGATTTAAGGAGCTGTGGGACATTTCAATAAGAGTGGACGAGACAATTTGTTATTTCCCCTCTGACTGAGGGACTTACTGTATGCTGAGTTCGCACTCCTTGGCTGTCCCTTTCTTTGGCTTTTGGGACAGACTCCGGGTCAGAGCCCTGAGCTTTTTCTTGCACTCTATCAGATTCTTGTTGATGTGGAAGTCGGTGGAGGCCGAGAGTGGGAGGCCGTCCTGCAGCCGCACGACACAGGCGTAGAGGATCATCTTCCACCGATGCACTCACGAATCCTACATGAGTCTTCATCAGCTGGAACCATGAAAAGAACCAGAAAAAACCAATAATACTTTACAAACAACCTTCCCCTGCAGCGTCCAGGCCGATCCCGTCAGTGACAATGGAACATTCCTGCCGAGTGTTCCACTTTTAGAAGCCCCCGAATAACTCTTTGTAAATAGCCTCTAACGGTAAGGCATGAAGCTGATAAACAGGAGCTAATCAGCTGCTTTTCCACCCGTGGAAGATATTTATCTGAATCCCAGAACTTCTCCCCCAAGATCTAGGGCTTTATTCATTAAAGAAGGAATTGCAGGGAATTGACAAGAGAATTTCAAACTAAAAAAGGATATCTGTAACTTTTGCATCCAAAATAGACGCAAAATTTAACAATGATTTGCCACTATTACCAAGTAAACCCGGCGTGTCTCTTGAAAGATGCATGCGACACGGCAACAGTATTAGCGTGCGCTTAGCCAATTAGCATGTCGGCTCAAAAATATTCCAACTGCGTTTGCCTAAAGAAACACAGGCCCGGCTCGAAGCTGTATCAGTAATTATTTACCTGAGGCACCAAGACTAGTTGCTTTATCCAAATCCCTCTCCTCTTAGTTGGTCACTAGCTGGGATCTACGAGAGACTATTGGGGATTTATACAGCTGGTCCGATGAAAATGCCTATGGGCACGATGTTTCGCCAGAGAAGGAGTATCTAAATCTTCTCTACAGAAACAAAACAAAATAAAAAAAGTTCCCAAGTAAAGACAGGAAATATGAAGTGAAGGGGATCTATGGATAGAGTTAACTGAAATGGAGAGAACATTCCACTCACCCCACCCATACCCCACTAAATATTATTTATACTGTCAGTTTAGAGCTTTCAAAAGTGTCCTATACATTGGAAGTTATGTATGGAGGCCATTCCAGGGGTAAAGTTCTAAAAGTGATGTCATCAGTAGGAACATTCCATTGGTTGTCATGGTGACTGCATCACTCTTAGAACTCTGGAGCACAATTTGTCTTTATACATAATCCCCATTGATTCTTCATTTCTGAATTTGCTTTGGAAGCAAATGCAGAGCTATAAAAAAAAATATGGAGCAGTCACCATGACAACCAATGCAATGTTTCATGTATTTAGAAAACTTTTTGAACGTTGCCCTAGAATTGAGGTTTATCAATGAATTATCAATGTAGAATGTATTTGTTTCTATATACAATGCTTTATTCATGAAAAAAGGGATTGCAGGAATGAGATGGGAGTTTCCCTCAAAGTTAAGGGAAAAGTAGCAGAGTTGGAAAACTTCTCCCATTCAGCTGCATTGAAGTTTTCCAACTTGATTACTTTGCCTTGAAGTTTGACATTTTTCTTCTTTATTCACTTTAATTCACTATAACTATGAAGTGTGTGTTTTATTCTAGTCCACAATTCAGCATGGTAGAACGTGACGATTATATTATTTATTAATAATATTCTAGACCTAGATTGTACCTTATATTAAGAAGCATCCAGCATTATAATCAGCTGGGCAGTTGTCTTTCCCACTGGTAGCGCTGGAGATATTTGTGCTTTGTACTGCAGAATAGTGGGGTGAGCGCTGCCTGGAATCGGAACCTGAGCCACGCAGAACACGGCCACGCAGGACCTTAAACCACAGCGAGCAGAGAGACAGGTTTAATACTTCCAATTCCACGATATCTAGAAATCAGGAAACAAAATCCCAAAGCATGCTTTAAAAAAAGGAACTCTCACAGGTTAATAACACAGGTATGCACATCTTACTGAGATTTTTTAGCTGTATTGGGGTAGTTGGAGGGGGACAGGGGTGGGCTGTAAGCCCCGGGTGCCAGGATGCTGCCCCACATGCCGCTGATGCAGTCCGCCAGTGACAATAGCGAAGCGGTGCTCAGTTCATAACAGAGATCAGGAGATTTCCCATGCTGAAGTTGAAGGTAAGCTTCACATCAGACCTCAGTCAGCTCCACTTCATGCTCCTCGCATGAGGAACGATGAGTCATCACATAGCAGAGGTCTGATGTTGTCAAAAAGGTAGCAGGTATGAAAAGAGTGGTGAAAAAGACAAAGGGGTGTCAAGGATCCAATCTGCCCATGGTACCAAATTAGTTAGGTACCCCCTGCTGTATAGTACAGTGCTTCCCAACCTGGCAAGGGGGGCAGTTTTGGGAGGGAGGGGACGGAGTGTCTGAATACATTTTATTGTTCTAGTTACAGGTTCAGAAACAAACAGTGGGGTTAAGTGCTAGGAAAATACAAGGTACAGAAAGAGATCACGCAGCTGATAGATTCCAAAGATATTAAATCCACTGGATGAAACGAGAAGGAATTCATACAGAGAGAAGGCACAGTGTCCTATATGATTGATTCCTGTGACTAGGCGGTGGGGGTTTTTTTTTTTTTTGGAGACATGTCCAAAAAATATCTCCTATTGCTCATCAATAATTTGAGACAACCTGGGAATCTCTCTCGTTTTTGGGGGATCTGTGACACCATTTAGTGTTTATTTCAATGTATGCTATTCGCACAGTTTATTGATTTCATAGAGTGCACTATAGATATTGTATTGTTGATTAATTTTTTGTGTTTTTCTTCTTTTTGTTTGTCATTATATATTTCCCTTTTTGATATATTATTTGTTCTGGTAATGTATACAGTATATTGTGATAGATCCAGTGTATAGTAATAAATACAGTGTATAGTGATAGATAAGGTGTATAGTAATACATACAGTGTATAGTGATAGATTATACAGTGTATGGTTATATATACAGTATATAGTGATAGATTATACAGTGTATGGTTATATATACAGTGATAGATCCAGTATATAGTGATAGATACAGTATATAGTGATAGATCCAGTGTATAGTAATAAATACAGTGTATAGTAATGTATACAGTATATAGTGATAGATACAGTGTATAGTAATGTATAAAGTATATTGTGATAGATCCAGTGTATAGTAATAAATACAGTGTATAGTGATAGATACAGTATATAGTGATAGATCCAGTGTATAGTAATGTATACAGTATATTGTGATAGATCCAGTGTATAGTAATAAATACAGTGTATAGTGATAGATACAGTATATAGTGATAGATCCAGTGTATAATAATAAATACAGTATATAGTGATATATCCAGTGTATAGTAATAAATACAGTGTATAGTGATAGATACAGTATATAGTGATAGATCCAGTGTATAGTAATAGATCCAGTGTATAGTAATGTATACAGTATATAGTGATAGATCCTGTGTATAGTAATAAATACAGTGTATAGTAATGTATACAGTATATAGTGATAGATCCAGTGTATAGTAATAAATACAGTGTATAGTAATAGATCCAGTGTATAGTAATACAGTGTATAGTAATGTATAAAGTATACAGTGATAGATCCAGTGCATAGTAATATACAGTATATAGTGATAGATCCAGTGTATAGTAATAAAAACAGTGTATAGTAATGTATACAGTATATAGTGATAGATCCAGTGTATAGTAATAGATACAGTGTATAGTAATGTATACAGTATATAGTGATAGATACAGTATATAGTAATAGATACAGTGTATAGTAATGTATACAGTATATAGTGATAGATCCTGTGTATAGTATTAAATACAGTGTATAGTAATGTATACAGCATATAGTGTTAGATACAGTGTATAGTAAGGTATACAGTATATAGTGATAGATACAGTGTATAGTAATAAATACAGTGTATATTAATAGATCCAGTGTATAGTAATAAATAGTGTATTCAGAGTATAGTAATGTATACAGTATATAGTGATAGATCCAGTGTATAGTAATAAATACAGTGTATAGTAATGTATACAGTATATAGTGATAGATCCAGTGTATAGTAATAAATACAGTGTATAGTAATAAATACAGTGTATAGTAATGTATACAGTATATAGTGATAGATACAGTATATAGTAAAGTATAAAGCGTATAGTCATAGATACAGTGTATAGTAATGTATACAGTATATAGTGATAGATACTGTATATAGTAAAGTATAAAGGGTATAGTAATAGATACAGTGTAATGTAATGTATACAGTGTATAGTAATAGATACAGTGTAAAGTAATGTATAAAGGGTATAGTAATAGATACAGTGTAAAGTAATGTATAAAGGGTATAGTAAAAGATACAGTGTAAAGTAATGTATAAAGGGTATAGTAATAGATACAGTGTAAAGTTATGTATATAGTGTATAGTAATAGATACAGTGTAATGTATACAGTGTATAGTAATAGGTACAGTGTAAAGTTATGTATATAGTGTATAGTAATAGCTACAGTGTAAAGTAATGTATACAGTGTATAGTAATAGATACAGTGTATAGTAATGTATACAGTATATAGTAATGTATACAGTATATAGTAATAGATTATACAGTGTATAGTTTTGTATACAGTATAAAGTGATAGATTATACAGTATAGGGTTATATATATACAGTATATAGTGATAGATTATACAGTGTATGGTTATATATACAGTATATAGTAGTGGATACAATAGGATGCAGTACATACAATGTATCAGATCTTGCCAGTCAGGAAGCTGCAGGACTTGGTTTGTATCAGATCCTAGGTGCACTTACACATGTCAGGACTATAGTCAGTGAGGTCAATACCTGTAACTCCCTCCTGTCTGTGAGCACCTTCCAACCATTCCAGGCACACTGCAGGCCTCTGCGCATGCTCAGAACCCAGAGATTGCTCTTAAAGGGGCAATGCCACCAAGTGTACTGCTTATGTCACAGGGATTGCTCTTAAGGAGGAAATGCCACCTAGTGCACTGCTCATGTCACAGGATTGCTCTTAAAGGGGAAATGCTACCTGGAACACTGCTCATGTCACATGGATTGCTCTTAAAGGGGAAATGCCACCTAGTGCACTGCTCATGTCACAGGGATTGCTCTTAAAGGGGTAATGCAACCTAGTGCACTGCTCAAGTCACAGGGATTGCTCTTAAAGGGGTAATGCCACCTAGTTCTCTGCTCATGTCACAGAGATTGCTCTTAAAGGGGAAATGCCACCTAGTTCTCTGCTCATGTCACAGAGATTGCTCTTAAAGGGGAAATGCCACCTAGTGCTCTTCTCATGTCACAGAGATTGCTCTTAAAGGGGAAATGCCACCTAGTGCTCTGCTCATGTCACAGGGATTGCTCTTAAAGGGGAAATGCCACCTAGTGCTCTGCTCATGTCACAGGGATTGCTCTTAAAGGGGAAATGCCACCTAGTGCACTGCTCATGTCACAGAGATTGCTCTTAAAGGGGAAATGCCACAGGGATTGCTCTTAAAGGGGAAATGCCACCTAGTGCACTGCCCATGTCACAGGGATTGCTCTTAAAGGGGAAATGCCACCTAGTGCACTGTTAAAAGGACAACAATGCCCAAAGGTGCCTGAGAAAGGATTCGTGGATACATTGCTTTCTGCTTCTCATGATAATTGATATTAACAAACACTAATGTTCACAGGCTGGAGCTTGAATCTTTTTGCCATTTAATGACATATAATTAATATGTTGGCATACAAAGAGCTAACCCTTGGCTCTCTAGCTTTTGTGGACTCCATTTCCCATGGTGCTCAGCCAGCTATGGCAGCAGTGTGGCCCCGGAGTATGTATTTTATAAAGTTCCCTTTCATCCTTCTGCCCAATCAGTTTAATACTTAATAATAGAATGCATGTTACAGGGCAGCAGCACTGAGGTGAGTTATTCCTGCAGTATATATTCTCTGTATACATCCTATATTGCAGAGGCCATATACACCTAGAGTTCTCTGTGGGATATTTATAGACAGTCATTTAAATATTGTATTTACTGTGAAAGCTGAAAATAAAAATGATCCATACATTGTATTAGCAGAATTACAAGTATAAATTAAGAGATATAGATGTTTTCAGTGGATTTTCTGTCTCCTGTTGTTGACATTATCTGTGGTGTGTGATATGCAAATGATATATTTCCCACTGAATGCTGTTCATTTGCATATTGAGGGGCAGGTGATGTCATAGACAAGAGATGCTCCAGACACATATAAAACACATTGTCCTATTAATTTAGATGTTTGCTTGGAATTCTGCCAGCACCATGCATAGATCATTGCTTATTCTCTTACAGCCACGGTATAAGCAATGTTTAGGTGACAAAGTCCATAGTTCAAGGTTAATAACATGCTGTGATTATTATCTAATGATCTGGATTGCAGGGACCTTCTAAAGCCACAAATCCAGTCCCAGCTCTCTGCGCAATACAGACACAGTAATGATGGCAGCGTAATTAAAAGTCTGCCTATTTAAAGGACAACTGTATAATACAATTAACTAAATGTTTGCTTGAAAGATTTCATGTAGATAGTTTGCATAGAATGCTTTAATGAAAGAATATAACTCATGTACTTTATTGATCGCTCTTTACTCTATTTATCTCTATCAGGGGGCGGACATGTTGTTTAGAATCTTTGCTCTGTGTAGCTCAATCAGGCGGTGGACATGTTCTTTAAAATCTTTGCTCTGTATAGCTCTATCAGGGGGTGGACATGTTCTTTACAATCTTTGCTCTGTATAGCTCTATCAGGGGGCGGACATGTTGTTTAGAATCTTTGACCTGTATAGCTCTATCAGGGGATGGACATGTTGTTTAGAATCTTTGCTCTGTATATCTCTATCAGGGGGCGGACATGTTGTTTACAATCTTTGCTCTGTATACTCTGTCAGGGGGCAGACATGTTGTTTAGAATCTTTGCTCTGTATAGCTCTATCAGGGGGTGGACATGTTGTTTAGAATCTTTGCTCTGTATATCTCTATCAGGGGGCGGACATGTTGTTTAGAATCTTTGCTCTGTATAGCTCTATCAGGGGGCGGACATGTTGTTTAGAATCTTTGCTCTGTATATCTCTATCAGGGGGCGGACATGTTGTTTACAATCTTTGCTCTGTATACTCTGTCAGGGGGCAGACATGTTGTTTAGAATCTATGCTCTGTATAGCTCTATCAGGGGGTGGACATGTTGTTTAGAATCTTTGCTCTGTATATCTCTATCAGGGGGCGGACATGTTGTTTAGAATCTTTGCTCTGTATAGCTCTATCAGGGGGCGGACATGTTGTTTAGAATCTTTGCTCTGTATATCTCTATCAGGGGGCGGACATGTTGTTTAGAATCTTTGCTCTGTGTAGCTCAATCAGGCGGTGGACATGTTCTTTAAAATCTTTGCTCTGTATAGCTCTATCAGGGGGTGGACATGTTCTTTACAATCTTTGCTCTGTATAGCTCTATCAGGGGGCGGACATGTTGTTTAGAATCTTTGACCTGTATAGCTCTATCAGGGGATGGACATGTTGTTTAGAATCTTTGCTCTGTATATCTCTATCAGGGGGCGGACATGTTGTTTACAATCTTTGCTCTGTATACTCTGTCAGGGGGCAGACATGTTGTTTAGAATCTTTGCTCTGTATAGCTCTATCAGGGGGTGGACATGTTGTTTAGAATCTTTGCTCTGTATATCTCTATCAGGGGGCGGACATGTTGTTTAGAATCTTTGCTCTGTATAGCTCTATCAGGGGGCGGACATGTTGTTTAGAATCTTTGCTCTGTATATCTCTATCAGGGGGCGGACATGTTGTTTACAATCTTTGCTCTGTATACTCTGTCAGGGGGCAGACATGTTGTTTAGAATCTATGCTCTGTATAGCTCTATCAGGGGGTGGACATGTTGTTTAGAATCTTTGCTCTGTATATCTCTATCAGGGGGCGGACATGTTGTTTAGAATCTTTGCTCTGTATAGCTCTATCAGGGGGCGGACATGTTGTTTAGAATCTTTGCTCTGTATATCTCTATCAGGGGGCGGACATGTTGTTTACAATCTTTGCTCTGTATACTCTGTCAGGGGGCGGACATGTTGTTTAGAATCTTTGCTCTGTATAGCTCTATCAGGGGGTGGACATGTTGTTTAGAATCTTTGCTCTGTATAGCTCTAGCAGGGGGTGGACATGTTGTTTAGAATCTTTGCTCTGTATAGCTCTATCAGGGGGCGGACATGTTGTTTAGAAACTTTGCTCTGTGCAGCTCTATCAGGGGCGGACATGTTGCTTACAATCTTTGCTCTGTGCAGCTCTATCGAAGCGGACATGTCGTTTAGAATCTTTGCTCTGTGCAGCTCTATCAGGGGGCTGACATGTTGTTTCGAATCTTTGCTCTGTATAGCTCTATCAGGGGGCGGTCATGTTGTTTAGAATCTTTGCTCTGTATAGCTCTATCAGGGGGCAGACATGGTGTTTAGAATCTTTGGTCAGATCAGTCAGATCTTCCTTCATCTGAACCAAGGAGAATGAGGAGCTGGCCTAAGATTCTAAACAACATGTCCGCCACCTGATAGAGCTAGACAGAGCAAAGAGGGCTCAATAAGGTACATTATTTATATTCTATCATTAAAACATTTGTATTTCAAATTTCTACGCCTGATGCAATCTTTCAATTAAACATTACTTGTATTTTAGTACATTTGTCCTTTAACAACAAAAAGCAATGAGATATATATTTGTTTAGGCACAAATGGGGTTTATATAGTGTTACTGATGGTTTGACCTGCTCTTCAAAGTGAGTCTTTATTATTTCTAATTCTGTTGAGGGCACTGTGACCCATGTAGGGATTGCCATGATAATATTGAGAACCAGTGCCAGTTTATTAAATAATACAAGCTTATCACCCCTGATCTAACAGCAGAACAAACAGAAACACAAAGGGCTTTTTTTTTTTTATGTTCCCCACCAGCATGACATACAATGAATATGTTTTGGTTTTTTTCCCATTCTTTTTTTTATTAATTTTCAAGCATATAAAAATACATCACATACATTAAAGTGCATAAAACATACAGTAGCATTCAATTCTGGATTGTGTAACCAATCATTAAGTGATACATTCCCAGATATTGTAAATATTTCTGTCTATGTATTCTGTAAAAATAGGTAAAGCCTAACCTACTGCACTCATTCATATCATAGCTACCACGCATACCACACTCTACATCAGTCATTCTGTCCTGGGTGGGGGGGGGGGGGGGGGGGGGAGATATAGAAAGAGCGTTACCTAAGATTCCAATTACTAGTGGCTATATACAAAATTTTAGGTGACAGTTACTGAGCAAAACATAGGGACAAGTTGCTTTATAGATCTTAATCAGTTCACTCAGGTCCATTCCTGCCAGATACATTCAAACCTCTCCCCCCTCCCTCCATCCCTCCCCTGTTTTACTTTAAATTTTAATAACAATAATACAGTGATACACAAATACAGGGGGAAGCCAGAGGCAAGAGAAAGAAGAAGAGAAAAAAAAACAAAAAAGAAGGGAGAACATGGGGGGTAATGGGGGAGGAATGCTTGAACTGTAGATATTGACTATATAGGTTATTTAAACCCTACATTAGATTCATACAAGAGTAAAGAGAGAAAGAAGAAAAAAAAAATATGAATATTTGAATCCCAAAAGACAGGATGAGTGAGTGCCTTGGGACAATTGGACTTAAAGGGACAGTAAAGAATAAACAATGATGAGAAATGACCCATACATTACCAAATACATAAATAAGAGAAATGTATGTTTTACATGCGTCTGCGGAGTCTCCTGCTTATGACATCACCTGTGACTTGATATGCAAATTATACATTTCCCACTGAAAATGAGTTCATTTGCATACCAAGCCACAGGTGATGTCATAGACAGGCGACACCACAGACATTTTAAAAATATATTTTTTCTTTTTTTCATGTATTTTCTTGGAATTTTGCCAACATAGTGTATAGATCATGTTACATTCACAGTATAAATAGTGTTTAGGTTGGCAGAATGCTTTTAAATCCTGTCCTACAGCTATCGGCAGCAGTTTAGGCCCTGGAAGGCATATGTGGAAGGTTTCTAAAAGAAATGCTGCATTTTGGGAGAATTACATCCTGCCAGTTGCTCTGGAAAAGAAGCAGAATGTTTGGGAGATGCAGGCATTCTGTATAAAACACATTTTTAAAACGTGACTCAAGCCCTCCCCAGTGATGATTGTATAGACACTGAGCATAAAAAGTTTTAATTTAGTCACTTCCTCTGCTGCTGGAATAGAATACATTGTGTGGTATCAAACTGACCTTGCGCTTACACACAATAGGATCTCTTAACAGTGCAACTCATTGTCTGATGACATCACTAGAGAGACAGAAAATTCCATTCATTTGAATGAAATTATTCTCATTGGTCCTGCAGCAAAAAATAAATAAAAAAGGAAATTGACGTTTACTCAGCTAGTGTGGACAGTCCTAGTTTCTTGCAAACTGCTGTAATCTCATGATTTCATCTAGCTGTATTTTACATTTTAAGCAATGCACATGCATTTTAAAGTAAGTTGAAAGCACATTAATATGAATTAATATTTGGAAAATGCATTTGTGGCACTAGACAGTCCCTTTAACTGAATGCCATGCTTTAGCTGGAATTTTAGTAGAGGGGGAGTAAGAGTGAGCATGCCGCTCAGGTAGAGGGGGAGTAAGAGTGAGCATGCCGCTCAGGTAGAGGGGGAGTAAGAGTGAGCATGCCGCTCAGGTAGAGGGGGAGTAAGAGTGAGCATGCCGCTCAGGTAGCAGGGGAGGTAAGAGTGAGCATGCCGCTCAGGTAGCAGGGGAGGTAAGAGTGAGCATGCCGCTCAGGTAGCAGGGGAGGTAAGAGTGAGCATGCCGCTCAGGTAGCAGGGGAGGTAAGAGTGAGCATGCCGCTCAGGTAGCAGGGGAGGTAAGAGTGAGCATGCCGCTCAGGTAGCAGGGGAGGTAAGAGTGAGCATGCCGCTCAGGTAGCAGGGGAGGTAAGAGTGAGCATGCCGCTCAGGTAGCAGGGGAGGTAAGAGTGAGCATGCCGCTCAGGTAGCAGGGGAGGTAAGAGTGAGCATGCCGCTCAGGTAGCAGGGGAGGTAAGAGTGAGCATGCCGCTCAGGTAGCAGGGGAAGTAAGAGTGAGCATGCTGCTCAGGTAGAGGGGAGGTAAGAGTGAGCATGCCGCTCAGGTAGACGGGGAGCTTTCCAGAGAAGTGGTTATGCGCTAAGCCAGCTAGGTGGAGAGTGCGCCTGGAGGCAAGCGTCAGCCAGTTTAACTCTTTTAACATTTTATAGTGATGAGTGTTATAATCGCACTGTAGTGCAAAACGACACAATGTATTTAATTGTAACCCTAACCCTAGATTTTTAGCTAATTAAGTATTTCATTGCAGTGTTCCTAGCAACAGCATCAGAGCAATGGAAGTGATTTTTTTTGTGTTGCCCTCCATTATGGCGCCCGCGATTCGCTCCGTGGAGTGATTGCGGGTGCCCTGTGCAACGCATTTTGATGATGCTTAATGCCTCGACCTTGAGGCATTAAAGCATCACCGTCTGAGCTGTGTTGATCTTTGATTGCAAGCACAGCTTGTTCCACCACAGGACGGACTAGGACCGTCCAATGTCGGCACCGCTTTTCCAGACAGGAAGGACCTAGTCCGCCACATGTCGGCAAGGTGTTAAGAGGAAAATGTGTTTTAAAAGTGGTGCCTTCTAAGCATGACCTCACCTGTGGCTTGATATGCTCTACTTTTACAATAATTCAGTTATTAGAGCTCCACAGCAATAAAACTCACAGTAATGTGCAGTGTGTGAGTGTATCACAGACTCCACAGCAATAACACTCACAGTAATGTGCAGTGTGTGAGCGTATCACAGACTCCACAGCAATAAAACTCACAGTAATGTGCAGCGTGTGAGTGTATCACAGACTCCACAGCAATAACACTCACAGTAATGTGCAGTGTGTGAGTGTATCACAGACTCCACAGCAATAACACTCACAGTAATGTGCAGTGTGTGAGTGTATCACAGACTCCACAGCAATAACACTCACAGTAATGTGCAGTGTGTGAGTGTATCACAGACTCCACAGCAATAAAACTCACAGTAATGTGCAGTGTGTGAGTGTATCACTGACTCCACAGCAATAAAACTCCCAGTAATGTGCAGTGTGTGAGTGTATCACAGACTCCACAGCAATAAAACTCCCAGTAATGTGCAGTGTGTGAGTGTATCACTGACTCCACAGCAATAAAACTCATAGTAATGTGCAGTGTGTGAGTGTATCACAGACTCCACAGCAATAAAACTCCCAGTAATGTGCAGTGTGTGAGTGTGTCACAGACTCCACAGCAATAAAACTCCCAGTAATGTGCCGTGTGTGAGTGTATCACTCATCCAAAGCAATAAAACTCCCAATATAGTACTTTAAACTGCAGTAAATGTGCTTTTATATTAATTTGTGTAAATAAAATACTAATTAGCCATAAAGTCGCTGACCATGTTCTTGGTACAGCCCCACCCGCAGTCACCTTCAGCTACAAAAATAAAAGTGGCCCTCTGTGGACATTAGAAATGTCGGGAGGTATGCTTTAACTAGGATTGGCATAAAACGTCTAATCAAACAATACGTGGCAGCAAATGACACGATCCAGGATACAGACGTCTCATTCTGCCCACATCCTTGTGGCAGACTTCTTTCATTGTCAGCTGCTCTGTGTTATTTGCTTAGTCTGTCTCCTAAAGCACATTTATTAGACACAGGCATAGAATTAATTTGCTGCCACAGATTAATAAAAGATTTAAAGGGACTCTGTCACCTAAACATCGCTTGCAAAGGAATACAAAGGGATAGAACTGCAAGAAAATGTACAGATCAAAGAGAGCGATGTCTCTGGTGTATGGATCACTTTCTGGTCTCCTATGCATGTGTGTTAAATCAATGAAAAACAAGTCATTTGAATATCATATCATATAAAGATTGTTATAATTCGTAGACTAGACAGCCCAGACCAAATTAAAGCACATATTCCCCCCCCCCTAATCTATGCATTTACTTGCAATTCTCCAAATACAATGTATAGATCATTTCTACATCCTCTATATCTTTTTTGTACATAATATTTGCAAAAGCTTATATATATCATAAAGGTTTAGAATGTGCCGCCAAACATTATGATTATCAGGATCCATAGTTGCCAACATCAGCCAAGTTTCCAGGGACACATATTTGTTCCACATGCTGCAGAAAGAGCATGCAAAGTGCAGCCCGGAAGTATGTAGGATGGATATACGCACAGACACAATCCAATTAATTAATCAGGGTGCAGATCCCATAGGACCTACCATGATTAATTAATTGGATTGTGTCTGTCCGTATATCCATCCTACATGTGGAACAAATATGTTTTCCTGGAAACATGGCCGATGTTGGCAACTATGCCTTATACATATTCGGGGGGGGGGGGGTCCAGGGAAGGTTTGGCAAAGCATATCCATATAATTTGTGTAGGCTGCTATCAGACACGATGGGGTCTACACAATATGCACCGATTTGTCTTGAAATTGTTATATAGGGGCTAGGGTTGCCACCTTTTCTTCAAAAGAATCCCGGCCGTGCTACCACATCCATAGACTTAGCATTGGGGTCAAGCCAAATTTTTACCGGCCAGGTGGCAAACTAGGGGCTGGGAAATATTTTTCCAGTTTTGGAACTGATGGGTGCACACTGAGTAGACCCCACTGTGTCTAACATTTTATTATGAGCACTGTATCTGCCAGGAACCTACACAAATCGTGTGGATTTGTTTCTTTGCCAAACGGTATAATGCAGAAATGATATCACTTCCTCCAAAGCAAATTTAAACCATGACTAATCCAGCATTTCCTTTGAACAATACCTTCTTTCTTAATGATGCTGAAAATCTGGTCTAACTTGTCTTTAAAGGGTCTGTATCACCTAAACATTGTTCAACTGTGAATGTAAATAAAAAATGATATATATATGTATATATTGCATAGTTGCCAACATACATTGGCCATGTTTCCAGGGACACATATTTGTTCCACATGCTGCAGAAAGAGCATGCAAAGTGCAGCCCGGCAGTATGTAGGATGGATAAACGGACAGACACAATCCAATTAATTAATCATGATAGGTCCTATGAGATCTCCACCCTGATTAATTAATTGGATTGTGTCTGTGCGTATATCCATCCTACATACTGCCGGGCTGCACTTTGCATGCTCTTTCTGCAGCATGTGGAACAAATATGTGTCCCTGGAATGGCCGATGTTGGCAACTATGTAAAGGTGTAATTTCTTCTATTGCAAAAAAAGTCTCCCCCTTTCACATTATGTTGGGAGGTATATGTATGTAGATTTTGTATTCTCTCCATTCCCACTAGAAGCAATGTTAGATAATACAGTATTTAATACTCTCTGGTCACATTTGATCTGTACTGCAGGGCAGCATGTCCCAATGAAGCACAGCTCAGAAGCCTCATTTACTGTTAATAGTATTATTGCTGTGATTAATGCAGCTGAACTTCTCACAATAATGGGAAGAAGGAGATAAAGCTTTGGGTCCAAAGCCAAACATCCCTCTAATCCCAAAAAGCACAATAAAGCATTGCACTGTCTGAAGCACAGGAGCCATTTTTCCGGAGATGTCTTAATAGACATCATTAGGATTCTGGTCTCCGGAGAAATGGCCTCCTCACTAAAGTTCTACTACGAGCGCTAAAGACGCTGTGATGGGTCTCTGTTGTTTAGAACTCGACGAGACGCCTCCGCCAGCCCGTCCTTCCCCACAGGCAGGAGAGCAGTCAGGTGACGTCCCAGCATGCATTGCGGCTGAGGGCTCCGGCGGAGAGGTGGAGCAGCAGCGGCGGCAGCAGTACGTGGCTGTGGTAACTGAGCGGATCCCTGGTAACTCACACAGCGGGCCGGGCCTGACTGGCACCCGGGAGAGATTAACCCTTACACGGCCAGCCTGGGACTGGCGGAGGGTAACCTCTTGTGTGCCAGAGCCAGGCTAATTAGGGCTGAGCTTAACCTGCTGTGTATTATGGAGATTACATTACATGCCTGGTCAGTGACACCCAATACTGATTTAACTATACATTATACAGGGAGAAACCTGGTAATACCCTGCTACAAGAACTCACCAGGCCCTGCACAATGTATAGAGGAATATATAGAAGAGCTCAGCTGGCCATGGATAATGCAGAGTTACATCTTTACACACTGTCACTTTATAACAATGCATTATACAGGGCCAACTCTGTTCTTCTAGCAGGAGAAACTCACCATGCCCTGCACAATGTATAGAAGAATATATAGAAGAGCTCAGCTGGCCATGGATAATGCAGAGTTACATCTTTACACACTGACACTTTATAACAATGCATTATACAGGGCCAACTTTGTTCTTCTAGCAGGAGAAACTCACCAGGCCCTGCACAATGTATAGAAGAATATATAGAAGAACTCAGCTAGCCATGGATAATACAGAGTTACATCTTTACACACTGACACTTTATAACAATGCATTATACAGGACCAACTCTGTTCTTCTAACAGGAGAAACTCACCAGACCCTGCACAATGTATAGAAGAATATATAGAAGAGCTCAGCTGGCCATGGATAATGCAGAGTTACATCTTTACACACTGTCACTATATAGCAATGCATTATACAGGGCCAACTCTGTTCTTCTAACAGGAGAAACTCACCAGACCCTGCACAATGTATAGAAGAATATATAGAAGAGTTCAGCTGGCCATGGATAATGCAGAGTTACATCTTTACACACTGTCACTTTATAACAATGCATTATACAGGGCCAACTCTGTTCTTCTAGCAGGAGAAACTCACCAGGCCGTGCACAATGTATAGAGGAATATATAGAAGAGCTCAGCTGGCCATGGATAATGCAGAGTTACATCTTTACACACTGTCACTATATAACAATGCATTATACAGCGCCAACTCTGTTCTTCTAGCAGGAGAAACTCACCAGGCCCTGCACAATGTATAGAAGAATATATAGAAGAGCTCAGCTGGCCATGGATAATGCAGAGTTACATCTTTACACACTGTCACTTTATAACAATACATTATACAGGACAAACTCTGTTCTTCTAGGAGGAGAAACTCACCAGACCCTGCACAATGTATAGAAGAATATATAGAAGAGCTCAGCTGGCCATGGATAATGCAGTTACATCTTTACACACTGTCACTTTATAACAATGCATTATACAGGGCCAACTCTGTTCTTCTAGCAGGAGAAACTCACCAGACCCTGCACAATGTATAGAGGAATATATAGAAGAGCTCAGCTGGCCATGGATAATGCAGAGTTACATCTTTACACATTGTCACTTTATAACAATGCATTATACAGGACCAACTCTGTTCTTCTACAGGAGAAACTCACCAGACCCTGCACAATGTATAGAATATATAGAAGAGCTCAGCTGGCCATGGATAATGCAGAGTTACATCTTTACACACTGTCACTTTATAACAATGCATTATACAGGACCAACTCTGTTCTTCTAACAGGAGAAACTCACCAGGCCCTGCACAATGTATAGAAGAATATATAGAAGAGCTCAGCTGGCCATGGATAATGCAGAGTTACATCTTTACACACTGTCACTTTATAACAATGCATTATACAGGACCAACTCTGTTCTTCTAGCAGGAGAAACTCACCAGGCCCTGCACAATGTATAGAGGAATATATAGAAGAGCTCAGCTGGCCATGAATAATGCAGAGTTACATCTTTACACACTGTCACTTTATAACAATGCATTATACAGGACCAACTCTGTTCTTCTAGCAGGAGAAACTCACCAGGCCCTGCACAATGTATAGAAGAATATATAGAAGAGCTCAGCTGGCCATGGATTATGCAGAGTTACATCTTTACACACTGTCACTTTATAACAATGCATTATACAGGGCCAACTCTGTTCTTCTAGCAGGAGAAACTCACCAGACCCTGCACAATGTATAGAATAATATATAGAAGAGCTCAGCTGGCCATGGATAATGCAGAGTTACATCTTTACACACTGTCACTTTATAACAATGCATTATACAGGGCCAACTCTGTTCTTCTAGCAGGAGAAACTCACCAGGCCCTGCACAATGTATAGAAGAATATATAGAAGAGCTCAGCTGGCCATGGATAATGCAGAGTTACAGCTTTACACACTGTCACTTTATAACAATGCATTATACAGGACCAACTCTGTTCTTCTAGCAGGAGAAACTCACCAGGCCCTGCACAATGTATAGAAGAATATATAGAAGAGCTCAGCTGGCCATGGATAATACAGAGTTACATCTTTACACACTGTCACTTTATAACAATGCATTATACAGGACCAACTCTGTTCTTCTAGCAGGAGAAACTCACCAGACCCTGCACAATGTATAGAAGAATATATAGAAGAGCTCAGCTGGCCATGGATAATACAGAGTTACATCTTTACACACTGTCACTTTATAACAATGCATTATACAGGACCAACTCTGTTCTTCTAGCAGGAGAATCTCACCAGGCCCTGAACAATGTATAGAATAATATATAGAAGAGTTCAGCTGGCCATGGATAATGCAGAGTTACATCTTTACACACTGTCACTTTATAACAATGCATTATACAGGGCCAACTCTGTTCTTCTAGCAGGAGAAACTCGCCAGACCCTGCACAATGTATAGAAGAATATATAGAAGAGCTCAGCTGGCCATGGATAATGCAGAGTTACATCTTTACACACTGTCACTTTATAACAATACATTATACAGGGCCAACTCTGTTCTTCTAGCAGGAGAAACTCACCAGACCCTGCACAATGTATAGAAGAATATATAGAAGAGCTCAGCTGGCCATGGATAATGCAGAGTTACATCTTTACACACTGTCACTTTATAACAATGCATTATACAGGGCCAACTCTGTTCTTCCAGCAGGAGAAACTCACTAGGTTCGGCCCTGCACAATGTATAGTTAAATCAGTGGCAAGATTTGTCATATCCTCTTTTAGTAAATAGCTCCCATAGTATTGGGTGTCACTGATCAGGCTTGTAACTGCATAATACATAATGGAGTTATTCTAAAAATCTCCCACATACTTATGTAAAGATCCAATTGTGCTGGTTTTTTCATTTGTTTGTTTTTATTCATCCTGACTCCTTCGTGTACGAGAATGGAACCGTCGCCAAACTGTTTGGCAGAGATTCTCAGACACAAATTTAGGCGCTGAAAAGAGGCGGAGCCGGGTGCCATCCTTTTTTTTTTTTTTTTTTTTTTCAGCAATGATGAAGGAAATCAATATATAAAACTTGGAAACTAATCATAATGATTTCTCTATAAGTCTGTACGATCTTATAAATTTGTTGCTGAGAAAAAGACTATTTTACAATAATTTAAACTGTAGCGAGATTAAAAACCAGTATTTTGTTTTAGTTCCTCTTTAAATCTACCGTGTGCTCTGCAGTAATATTTGGATATTTTCTGGTTACCACCGTTTGTTAGATTTCAAACGTCGGTTGTTTGGATTGTTTTGAATTTGTGTTGGCAGAATTGTAGCTAATGCATAAAGTAAGCGAAAAATGTGTGCTAAATATGTCTGTCCTGTATATAACCTCACCGTGGCTCGATATCTCGGTTTTTAAAGATTCATGCTGGTTTATGTTCTGCTCTGCCTCAGAGCTGAGGCAGAGCTGGCGGGGAGAGGCCGTGCACAGTATGTCGACTTGTGTCTGGTTGGGGTCTGTATTACCTAGTTTGGAAACTCCGACCAGACCAGGCTGCCTGCTTACCATGGAAGAGAATAAGCTATAAATGAACACGCACTTCATTATTTGTGCTTCCTTCGTAGAAGCAAGGCGTTTAGTCATTTGCATGACTGGTTGGTTTTACATATGAGGTGTTGTCTGATATTAATATGTATTAGAGATGTGATTTGCACTCTGCCATTAATGCCAGGTATGTCAGTGGGCAGTGCCATTGAATCGTATACAGACAAATATTTGGCCCTCTCTGTGATCCCCAGTTGTTCCACAGAATGTGTGTTGAAAGAGTGATGGATACATCAGGGGCTTGATAAAAAAGCCTTTTAAATTCAAGGGATCCATTCATTTGACCCTGTCACCTTCATGCACTCCAAGTGCTTATTTTTTTTTTTTTTTTACTGCATTAGTTTAATAATTCTAAAAGTGCATGTAAAATGTGATGATCTGTATTCTAAATATGTTTTGTTTACTCACAGATGTCAGGTATCTAGGCTGTCCATTTGGCAGGGAGTAAAATAAACAACAGTTTAACAGTGTTTCACAAGAAATAAAGTAACACAAATGATAACTATACTTGCAGTGTGTGCATACATATATTACACAGGAGTCTGTACAGAGCACACATATAATAATACCAGGTGAATGATGAAAACTATACTTGCAGTATGTGCATACATATATTACACAGGAGTCTGTACAGAGCAGACATATAATAATACCAGGTGAATGATAACTATACTTGCAGTGTGTGCATACATATATTACACAGGAGTCTGTACAGAGCACACATATAATAATACCAGGTGAATGATAACTATACTTGCAGTGTGTACATACATATATTACATAGGAGCCTGTACAGAGCAGACATATAATAATACCAGGTGAATGATAACTATACTTGCAGTGTGTGCATACATATATTACACAGGAGTCTGTACAGAGCAGACATATAATAATACCAGGTGAATGATAACTATACTTGCAGTGTGTGCATACATATATTACACAGGAGTCTGTACAGAGCAGAAATATAATAATACAAGGTGAATGATAACTATACTTGCAGTGTGTGCATACATATATTACACAGGAGTCTGTACAGAGCACACATATAATAATACCAGGTGAATGATAACTATACTTGCAGTGTGTGCATACATATGTTACACAGGAGTCTGTACAGAGCAGACCTATAATAATTCCAGGTGAATGATAACTATACTTGCAGTGTGTGCATACATATATTACACAGGAGTCTGTACAGAGCACACATATAATAATACCAGGTGAATGATAACTATACTTGCAGTGTGTGCATACATATATTACACAGGAGTCTGTACAGAGCAGAAATATAATAATACAAGGTGAATGATAACTATACTTGCAGTGTGTGCATACATATATTACACAGGAGTCTGTACAGAGCACACATATAATACAAGGTGAATGATAACTATACTTGCAGTGTGTGCATACATATATTAAACCATCACTTCCTGGTTTCGGGGCCCGTTCTATACCATGCTTTATCAAGGCTGCACAATAAGGAAGAGGTGCAGTGCATGCTGGGAAATTTGGGGAGTTATTTTTAAATTCTTGGGCAAAGTTCAAAATTGGAGCAGTCTCCATGGAAACCGATATCCCTGCTGATTTCTCCACATTTAGAACTTTTATTTCAGAATTAACATTTATCGTGGCCTGTTAAATGTATCCATGTCCTGGTTAGACTAGCTTTTATTATTGTTTAATCTATATTTGGCTGAATTGGTTTGTTTGGCTCTTACCGTCTCTAAATATTTGTTAATTCTGCGCGTTTGTCAGTCTGGTTTTTAATTCTGCGCGTTTGTCAGTCTGGTTTGGATTCCTGGGAATTGGTTTGGCTGTACCTCTAGAGATATTATTATTTAAACTTGGTTTGTTATTACAGTGATTACATGTTTCATGTATTCATCTCTTCACATCAAAGGCACATTGATCATATACACCAGAAGACTGGCTCGTTTAAAGGTTGTCTTCTTCTGGTAGCCGGTGGCGCACACCGGATAGTTAGGATGTATATACACGTCTGTCAGAAGCGTATATATACATCCTTCTGCTCCCAGGCTATTCCCTGGGCAGACTAGATGGACCGAATGGTTCTGCTGACACATTTTTTGTTTCCATGCATGTTCCTGGCTCCTAACTTCTTTTGATTTACACAGAAGCCTATCTGGCTCCTAAATTGGTCTGTTTGGCTCTTAAGGTCTATATGCATTTGTCAAGTTCTGATCTAATGGTAAATGAAGTGTTATAGAACCGGTAATACAAGTAATGATTTTGGCAGCTCTAACTCGTGAACATGACCTTTTCAGATTAAGTGCAGAGTAGAAATGTTACCCCCTCCTGTCCTAGCCCCCTCTCTCTAGCTCTCTTCTTTAGAATGCTTTAGAAATTTATCAGGGCATGTTGCAAAATGCTATTTAATATGTAGCTTCCCTTTTTAAACAAAACAAAAAAAAAAACTAATGTTTAATAGAGGGGCAGCTTATTTTTTTGCATGTTGTACATACATGTGAACGACACTTGTTTTTATTTTTATTAATTTTACCCTTTTAAAGGTTGTAGGACCTGGGGGGGGGGGACGGGACTGATGAGACAGATTTGTTTATGTACTTTACATGTAGCAAGTTTAAAGGCCTATTCCAGCCCTTTTTTTTTATTTATTTTTTTAAATTCTTTTCATTATTTGTGTGTCATTATTTGGTTATTGCGCATGCACAGTCTTTTTATTATTTGGGTGTCATTATTTTGGGTGTCATTGCGCATGCACAGTCTTTTCATTATTTGGGTGTCATTATTTGGGTGTCATTATTTGGTTGTCATTATTTTGGGTGTCATTGCGCATGCACAGTCTTTTCATTATTTGGGTGTCATTATTTGGGTGTCATTATTTTGGGTGTCATTGCGCATGCACAGTCTTTTCATTATTTGGGTGTCATTATTTGGGTGTCATTATTTTGGGTGTCATTGCGCATGCACAGTCTTTTCATTATTTGGGTGTCATTATTTGGGTGTCATTATTTTGGGTGTCATTGCGCATGCACAGTCTTTTCATTATTTGGGTGTCATTATTTGGGTGTCATTATTTTGGGTGTCTGCGCATGCATAGTCTTTTCATTATTTGGGTGTCATTATTTGGGTGTCATTGCGCGTGCACAGTCTTTTCATTATTTGGGTGTCATTATTTGGGTGTCATTATTTGGGTGTCATTATTTGGGTGTCATTATTTGGGTGTCATTATTTGGGTGTCATTATTTGGGTGTCATTATTTGGGTGTCATTGCGCATGCACAGTCTTGTCATTATTTGGGTGTCATTATTTGGGTGTCATTATTTGGGTGTCATTGCGCGTGCACAGTCTTTTCATTATTTGGGTGTCATTATTTGGGTGTCATTGCGCGTGCACAGTCTTCATTATTTGGGTGTCATTATTTGGGTGTCATTGCGCATGCACAGTCTTTTCATTATTTGGGTGTCATTATTTGGGTGTCATTATTTGGGTGTCATTGCGCGTGCACAGTCTTTTCATTATTTGGGTGTCATTGCGCGTGCACAGTCTTTTCATTATTTGGGTGTCATTATTTGGGTGTCATTATTTGGGTGTCATTATTTGGGTGTCATTATTTGGGTGTCATTATTTGGGTGTCATTATTTGGGTGTCATTGCGCGTGCACAGTCTTTTCATTATTTGGGTGTCATTATTTGGGAGTCATTATTTGGGAGTCATTATTTGGGAGTCATTATTTGGGAGTCATTATTTGGGAGTCATTATTTGGGAGTCATTATTTGGGAGTCATTATTTGGGAGTCATTATTTGGGTGTCATTGCGCGTGCACAGTCTTTTCATTATTTGGGTGTCATTATTTTGGGTGTCATTATTTGGGTGTCATTATTTGGGTGTCATTGCGCGTGCACACTCTTTTCATTATTTGGGTGTCATTATTTGGGTGTCATTATTTGGGTGTCATTGCGCATGCACAGTCTTTTCATTATTTGGGTGTCATTATTTGGGTGTCATTATTTGGGTGTCATTATTTGGGTGTCATTGCGCATGCACAGTCTTCATTATTTGGGTGTCATTATTTGGGTGTCATTATTTGGGTGTCATTATTTGGGTGTCTGCGCGTGCACAGTCTTTTCATTATTTGGGTGTCATTATTTTGGGTGTCATTATTTGGGTGTCATTATTTGGGTGTCATTATTTGGGTGTCATTGCGCGTGCACAGTCTTTTCATTATTTGGGTGTCATTATTTTGGGTGTCATTATTTGGGTGTCATTATTTGGGTGTCATTATTTGGATGTCATTATTTGGATGTCATTATTTGGGTGTCATTGCGCATGCACAGTCTTTTCATTATTTGGGTGTCATTATTTGGGTGTCATTATTTGGGTGTCATTATTTGGGTGTCATTATTTGGGTGTCATTATTTGGGTGTCATTATTTGGGTGTCATTATTTGGGTGTCATTGCGCGTGCACAGTCTTTTCATTATTTGGGTGTCATTATTTGGGTGTCATTGCGCGTGCACAGTCTTCATTATTTGGGTGTCATTATTTGGGTGTCATTGCGCATGCACAGTCTTTTCATTATTTGGGTGTCATTATTTGGGTGTCATTATTTGGGTGTCATTGCGCGTGCACAGTCTTTTCATTATTTGGGTGTCATTGCGCGTGCACAGTCTTTTCATTATTTGGGTGTCATTATTTGGGTGTCATTATTTGGGTGTCATTATTTGGGTGTCATTATTTGGGTGTCATTATTTGGGTGTCATTATTTGGGTGTCATTGCGCGTGCACAGTCTTTTCATTATTTGGGTGTCATTATTTGGGAGTCATTATTTGGGAGTCATTATTTGGGAGTCATTATTTGGGAGTCATTATTTGGGAGTCATTATTTGGGAGTCATTATTTGGGAGTCATTATTTGGGTGTCATTATTTGGGTGTCATTATTTGGGTGTCATTGCGCGTGCACAGTCTTTTCATTATTTGGGTGTCATTATTTTGGGTGTCATTATTTGGGTGTCATTATTTGGGTGTCATTGCGCGTGCACACTCTTTTCATTATTTGGGTGTCATTATTTGGGTGTCATTATTTGGGTGTCATTGCGCATGCACAGTCTTTTCATTATTTGGGTGTCATTATTTGGGTGTCATTATTTGGGTGTCATTATTTGGGTGTCATTGCGCATGCACAGTCTTCATTATTTGGGTGTCATTATTTGGGTGTCATTATTTGGGTGTCATTATTTGGGTGTCTGCGCGTGCACAGTCTTTTCATTATTTGGGTGTCATTATTTTGGGTGTCATTATTTGGGTGTCATTATTTGGGTGTCATTGCGCGTGCACAGTCTTTTCATTATTTGGGTGTCATTATTTTGGGTGTCATTATTTGGGTGTCATTATTTGGGTGTCATTATTTGGGTGTCATTATTTGGATGTCATTATTTGGATGTCATTATTTGGGTGTCATTGCGCATGCACAGTCTTTTCATTATTTGGGTGTCATTATTTGGGTGTCATTATTTGGGTGTCATTATTTGGGTGTCATTATTTGGGTGTCATTATTTGGGTGTCATTATTTGGGTGTCATTATTTGGGTGTCATTATTTGGGTGTCATTATTTGGGTGTCATTATTTGGGTGTCATTGCGCATGCACAGTCTTTTCATTATTTGGGTGTCATTATTTGGGTGTCATTATTTGGGTGTCATTATTCGGGTGTCATTATTCGGGTGTCATTATTTGGGTGTCATTATTTGGGTGTCATTATTTGGGTGTCATTATTTGGGTGTCATTATTTGGGTGTCATTATTTGGGTGTCATTATTTGGGTGTCATTATTTGGGTGTCATTATTCGGGTGTCATTATTCGGGTGTCATTATTCGGGTGTCATTATTTGGGTGTCATTATTTGGGTGTCATTATTTTGGGTGTCATTGCGCGTGCACAGTCTTTTCATTATTTGGGTGTCATTATTTGGGTGTCATTATTCGGGTGTCATTATTCGGGTGTCATTATTTGGGTGTCATTATTTGGGTGTCATTATTTTGGTGTCATTATTTGGGTGTCATTATTTGGGTGTCATTGCGCGTGCACACTCTTTTCATGCTGCACGCTGAGTGTCTTTGCATTGTTGAGCCTGTAAAGATTCTGATCAGGAATCGGGCAGTATAGATTTCCTCCCTTATTAACGTAAATGTAGATAAAATTCTCTGCGTTTCTATAACTGGTGGGAGGTGTTTTGAGCTGGTTCCCATCCAAAAGAGGCAGAGCCAGCTACACAAGAGGAATTGTGAGGGAAATTGTCAAACTGTCGGCCTCCACACAAGCAGATGTCACGTTAGTCTCTGTGTCTGTAGTATGCGCTAAACCTCGGCGTTTAAGATTTATTATTTTTTTTATTTGTTTGCTTTAGGGTCCTGGATACCATGGGGGAGAAGGCTCGACCCCAGTGTTACTTCGAAGTGGAAATTAATCGGGAACCAAGTAAGTACACGTTTCTCTTCTCTCCCCCACCCCCCGTCCATGACACGAATCGTTTTACATTGGGAAGAATTTTGAACCATCCTATGCTTTTACATCAAAGCAAAATCCCAGGAGCCAGGCCTGCCCTGACCCCTAAAATCCCCACTGTAAGTTACAAATGTTTTTGATTCTTTAAATGGATCTCCGAGGAAGGGATCTGGATCTCCGAGGAAGGGATCTGGATCTCCGAGGAAGGGATCTGGATCTCCGAGGAAGTGATACTCCACTGGCTCCTAAATTGGCCGGTTTGGCTCCTAATATCTAAAAATGTTTGTCGAGCTCTGCTTTACATCGTTAGAAGAGATGGGATGATTAGATGGGGTGTTTAGCATTTCATTTAGCTACAGGTAGAATTATGTTAACATTTATTTATATAGAAATGAATGTAGCACTTGGTACAAAGCATAGAGTTACATGCTACATTAGATGAAGCGACGGGCTGCTAGATGAGAGAGGCCGACGCTTTTTGTTGAATTTCAGGTCTGGTTTTTCTCGTTTAGTATTACATATAATATATCACAAAGCTTTCCTCAGGTGTCTGCTTCTGCTCTAGTATTTTTGCTTTCGTGGCAGGGGTTTTGTGTCTTAACATATTTCATACGCACACGTCATTTCCAGGAACTTTTTCTAAAATAATGAGTTATGTATAAAGGTCAAGTGATGTCATCAGCAGGAACATTCCATTGGTTCCCATGGTGACTGGAATCAGCAGGAACATTCCATTGGTTCCCATGGTGACTGGAATCAGCAGGAACATTCCATTGGTTCCCATGGTGACTGGAATCAGCAGGAACATTCCATTGGTTCCCATGGTGACTGGAATCAGCAGGAACATTCCATTGGTTCCCATGGTGACTGGAATCAGCAGGAACATTCCATTGGTTCCCATGGTGATGGACCATTTTTAGAGCTTGGTGTTTCTACGTAGCCCCAAAGAGTTTTATTTATAAAGGTCCATTCTGGGTAAAAGGTGGTCCGGTCACTATAGAACCAGTAGAAAGGTCCTGCTGTTTAGACCCCTTATAGTGTATATAAGTATATATTTTTTTTGCTTTCTGTAACATTTCCAGGCACTGGCTGGCTGAGTAATATGATAGTTGGAGTACACTAGGCAGCTAGACAGTCTTAGTTTGATGCCAGTTGGATGACTCCAGGTTTCACAGTTGGCTTAAAACATGGCCAAATAAACTGCTGTATCCTCTTAGATCTGGGGGGGGGGGGGGGGGGGGGCTGACCCTGGTTATACCTGCTTCATAAAAATAACTAGGCTGGCTCCTGAATCGGTGTGCTTTGCATATATATGTCAAACCCTTTACTGTATTTGGTGTGTGTTATTTGCCTGCATTGCAACTCGCATTGAGTAAAGTCCTGATTGTCCGCAGTTTGATACGCGGCTAGCAGTTTGATACGCGGCTAGCAGTTTGATACGCGGCTAGCAGTTTGATACGCGGCTAGCAGTTTGATACGCGGCTAGCAGTTTGATACGCGGCTAGCAGTTTGATACGCGGCTAGCAGTTTGATACAGCTCGGTATCTGACTGCTGGAATTCTTCTGTAATTTCTGTAAGAGCCGTTCATGCTGCTTCATGACACAGATAAGGGTCTAATAAATCCTAGGACTCTGAGGGGTCCATGCCATTCTCTTCTTGTGTGTCCCTGGCTCCTTATCTGTATACCCTAGGGTTGGGCAATATGTAACCTAACAGCTGTTGCTGGAACTACATATTTTATAATTCTGAGCAAGCCAAAAGGCATTGTGGGAAATGTAGTCCAGAGACAGCTGGAGGACAGTGTATAGTCCAGCCCTGGTTTAATACATTCTTGCATGCATGTGCTATGGACATGTTGCAAATATAACACTTTTATGTTATTTTGTGCTGTGTGAGTAAAAATATTTGTTTATATAACGCTTGTATTGATGTAACTCCGTCCTACAGATCACTGTGTTTTTTAATATTTGTACATGAGAGAGAATTGTGAAACGTAAAGGTCAGAGTAACAGAGTTTGATCAACTCTCCCGTGTAGCGATGATCTGGTTCAATGTAACTATAGATAAAAATGATCTCTAGAAATCTATAGCTAGAAAATGGAATTGTTACAATATCCAGATCCCACACTGAGTGCAGCATGAAGGGCTCACATTGTGCTGGCTTGCTTTGATGTGTGTGAGAGAGGCTCCTTTCTGAGGCATCCTGCTAGAACAAGCATCTTCTTGTTATACTCTATCCTGTGCTGTACCAACTCCACAAAGCTCGCAGTGCACAGCTTCCTGTTTATTATTATCCGATAAGTGATTTGCATGGAAGGAAAACATCGCCTCTCTCAAACATAATTAACCATTCAGTGACCCGAAAAGTCGGCGACTCCCCCCCCCCCCCCCCTTTTTCTTTTCCTCGTTCCATACTATGCAAAGGAGACCTGATTTTAATTTAATTTTTTTTTAGAAACATTTGTGTTAAATTAAAAAAAAAAAAAAAAAGTGGCACTAAAGGTTTTTTTTTTACATTTTTCCTTCACCAATAAAAGCAAAAGTTACAAACCTAGTGCCATTGTCCCGACAGAAACCAGATATGTCGCTTTGCAGATACAGGCGGGTCTACTCTGAGCTCCGCCTCTCAGCTGGAAGCTGACGCACGCTGACATAACATCAACAGACTATAGCAAGCAAAGGAAATTAAGCCATTTTTTTATTGTCACATGGTTACAGCCTGCAATTCATCAGACCCGAAGAAAAGATTGTGAATGGAGCAAAAAGTGACCTGATTTAGATCACAACCATGTTTCACAAATCACATAACTGCTTTGCATCGCCATGGAGCAGTGTAATATGTGTCCTTTGCGCAGTGGGGGAGTTCAGGGCATGTTTGGTTCTGGTGTACACGAAAACTTATTAAAATACTGTATGTGTGGAGCATCTTTTGAAAAAAAAAAAAAAACTCATCTATTATATATATATATATATATATATAACGTGAAAATAGCTAGCTTTGTGCAATATGGGAAAACAAAAAGATCCATACTAGCCATTTTAAGGAATCCGGGATATCTTCCAGCCTGACATCTGGGAAAAAGAAAATACTGGACAAATACGTAAAAATTAACGACCTATATGTACCATATTACGTAATATCTTGAAAGCATACCTTATTAAAGCCTTTTTTGGGTTTAGAGATCGTCTGAGTATAAAATAGGTCCCCAGCTAATCGGAGGGCTCCCCTGGGTTACTTTGTTTTATAAATGAATGCTTTCATTGCCAGGTTAATGTGCCAATTGCCGAACCTGTTGTATTCAGTCCTAGAGGTTTTGGCCTTCGGCGGTAGATAAATTGTTAGAAAAGGAAACGCTACTTTAGGTTATTGCCCTGTAACCAATAGAAAAATATATAAACATAGCATATTTGTATACAATATTTGAAAACGTAGACAGGGTCTTATTTACCTAATTGTATAATTGAGTTTTTAGGCAAAAGTTATAATGTTTGTTTTTTAACAGAAACGCCTAATTTTATTTTTACTTTTATATGCAATTCAAACAAAAAAAAAAAAATCAGTTGCATATGTCATATATATGTGTTTGTTTGAAATGCACAGGTAATCTAGTTACATCTTATGTAAGTGGTAGTGTCCTAAGAAAACCTTTTTTTTTTAATGTCCATAAATACAGTATATAATGTGTGGGTAGTGGGTACATTCAACGCAGCAGTTTCGTTGCTCCTTCATGTAGCAGTTTGCAATCATTGTTCTGCATGTCTCATTTCTATTCAAAACTTAATTAACTAATGTGACTTGTATAAGGTACAATGTAGAGAGATGAAATTAGTTTCATTGACCTAGAAATGCTACCATTAGAACCTTTGAACCCTATAACATAGGGTCTTCAGGATAGAAATCTTATTTCCAATTGGAAAGGAGCTTATGACCTCACTGGTTATGTAGAACAATGACCCATCAACTTCGCAGTTTATGTGGTGTCTAAGCATCTTGATTAACTCATAATTCAGGATAGAAACTGTATAGAGCTGAAAAAACCTAGACCTAGAAATTCTATCATCAATAAGCTATGCAAATGTCATGATTCTAGAGTTCAGTGTTCTGGAATTTTTCCTGCTCCAGACAAACAAACAAGCGGACATTTTCTCTTTTATACTTAAGATAAAACTATTGAATTATTACATTCTAAAATACATAAATGCTTGCATTATATTAAAGCTTGATTCCCTTTTCTCTTCTAGTTGGTAGAATTGTGTTACAGCTTTTCTCTGATGTGTGCCCAAAGACTTGTATGAACTTTCTGTGTTTATGTACAGGTAAGTGAAAGTCCTTGTCAATAACATATTTCCTAATTGAGTCAATGTATAAAATGTCTCAGACAAGGTGTTCACATTGACTCTCCCTTCAGATGTCTTCTAAAAACGACAATAAAGGTTCAGCTCATTGCAAGTGAAGAACTAAGGGGGAGATTTCTTTGTTGTACTAAAATTTACAATTCTTCTTTGGGGGCGTGGGGGGGGGGGGGCATGCTAGCAAACAGTTTTTTGTACAGGAGGAAGACATATTTTATTTGAAAAGTTAATTCAGTGTGTAATCTTTATCTGAATAAACTTTTTATACACTGTATATTTTATCTTTCTAACAACAATGACTTACAGCTGTAAAGTGTGTTAATATTGTCCCTTTTTTTTACATTTTTTTTTATTTTTTATATAGTTACCTAAATTTCCATGTTCCACTGCCTACCTCCTCCCAAAATAAGTCTGAATGGAAAATATGTGTCGTCCCTCCTTTCCTTGTTTTAATTGACATCTCTAGTTTTATTATCATTAAATACAAATAACCTGACTGCAGAAAGTGTCACTGTTGGTTATGGCTGCGTTTCTTTACTCACAAATAAACCCAATAAATACACTTAAATAGCTCACTGTATGAGTGGATCAATTTATAGTGTTTACTTTAGTAGATAAGTTAAAGACTGAGCATGTAAGCTGTTTGTTTGTTTTTATTCTGTTCATTTATTTATTTTTTCCAACTAGGTGAAAAGGGAATTGGAAAAGTAACTCAGAAAAAGTTATGTTATAAAGGTTCAACTTTCCATCGAGTGGTTAAAAACTTTATGATCCAGGGAGGTGACTTCAGCGAAGGTAAACCGCCTTGAATATACCCTTAAATACACAATGCCGAGTTTAACTACCTTTTTTTTGTGTGTGTGTGTTTGGAGATGTGATTTTCCCCCTACAGTCTTACTGTTTTATTGATGTTTGATAATTACATTTTTCTAATTGGTTATTTGTCAGTTTCCCATAGTATGTTCTTTTTTTCAGCCTTTGGTTTTTTCCCACAGTATATGGGATATATGTATTAATATTATTGGCTTAAGTATTTTTATATATGTATTCATATGTCATTATGTTATTGTGCATATTTATTAAATAAACTATATTAATTATATATTTTTTAGTTATTTTATTTGTTAATTTTTTTATTTTAGTTATAAAAATAAATCCCCCCCCATAAAATAAAATAAAAAAATGGTCCAAAATAAATGCTGATTTTGGTGATCCGAGAATAGCCCCAGCATTCGGAGATTCATACTCATTTTGGAAATGAGAGCTTTGTGAATAAAGCCCATAGTCTAGTAGGGATAGATGCTAATTTGCCGTGCATTAATAAATAGTAGATGCGATGGTGCCATCTACTGCTCAAAGCAAAGGGTTTTTAAATTAAATTAAATTTAATGAACATAGAGAGCCAGCATACAGGATCTGAAAATTGGCAAAAATCTAGCAACGGCGCTAGGTTTGAAATAATATATATTATAACTCCAGCTTCCTCTGGAGATAAAAAATCTTTTTTTTTTTTTTCAGGTAACGGAAAGGGTGGTGAATCGATATACGGCGGTTATTTTGAAGGTAAGATCAAATCCAACTTTTTTTTTTTTATCCCGTTGTTCCCTGTAAACATTTTAAAGAGGACTAGGCTTTGATTTAAACATAATATGGATCGTAGCTCACTCTCTCTTGCATGTCTATTGTTGCATGATAAATCCATATGCATGAGTTGGGCCTAAGTATTTCTTTATTTTTCTTTCTAGTCGCTTAACTGTTAGACAGTGAGAGCTTAACTTGTATTGGATATAAGCAGTGTGTTTTTTCAGCATGGAAGGCTAGGCAACATTTTTCATGAAAACTCCTGTCCTTCCTGCCTAAAACTGTCAACATATTCTTTTATTTATAGAGAATGTGGTCTTTTGCAAAATGAAAAGGTAAGCAACGAAAAAGCTCCGTCACACAATCAATTACACACACTTTCCCTTTTGCACCCTTCCCAGTACACGGAAGTAAACCGTAAACTTGCTTTATTTTTTTTCTCCAAGATTTTGGGAGCATTGTGACAAATCCTTAGCCAATATCTCCCTTTCAAGGTGTGCTATTGTCAGAAAAAGGTGTTATTGTGTCAATCTCTTGTTTCTGTCTGAGGGTTTCGCCCATTCCTTGGCTAGGGTTGCCACCTGGCCGGTATTTTACAGGCAGGCCGGTAAAATATTGGCATCAGGCCAATGTTAAGTCTATGGAGACCGTACCAAGGCCGGTATTTTTTTTGAAGAAAAGGTGGCAGCCCTATCCTTAGCAGAAAGGTCATTTTTACTTTTAGTCGGTCTCCGATTCAGTCGCCGATCAGAGTGTGGCCTAGCAGATTCTGCATTGGTTCTTTCCAGGGTAAAGCAAACCATCCCTGAAACAGTGATGTCTGTCTGTCTGTCTACCAAGCTGGGCAGTGTGGCACTTCACTAATCCAGACCGTGACTGGTGATATTGTCCATCTCGGCTGCAGTGCCAGTGGATGGCTGTTGTCCTCCTTTTTTTTCTTTTCGAGTTGTAGCTGGAGAAGTGTTCCCGTCCACTCTGCCTTAGATAAAACTATGTGTTTTATTTCCGTTTTATACTTTTTAATGTACATTTATAGGGGGATCTATAGCGTCTGGTTTCCTGAAATTTCTTGCTGCTGTAGTTTATCATCTATATCCTCTTCTTGTCTACCTTTCTCTCTTACACGCAGACAATATTGCAGTGCTGCGTGTGATTAACTGAGATAATTGTAGCAATACTGAATTACGTAGGTTAGATGAAAAAATGTATTCGCTTCAGTGGGACGGAAAAACTTCTGATATTGAGGTTTTGCCGAACCACCTGCCGAAATTCACTCTAAAGAACAACTGTAACCAAAAAAAAATACCTTGTGCTTAATCAAGCCCTTTTTTCTTGATGTAACTCTATCAGGGGGCGGACATGTTGTTTAGAATCTTGGTTTGGATGACGGAAGATCTGACCAATGATCTGATTCTAAACATGCCTGCCCTTTGTAGAGCAATACAGAGCAAAGAGGGCTCAATGAGGGAATTTATTTGTATTATTGCATTAAAGTATTTCTATTTCAAGTGTCTACATTTGATTTACATTTTTTATTTTTTTTGCCCAGAGTAATTTTTTGGCCAGACCTCAAAGTGTTTAGGTAACAGAGAGAATGGTATAGATTACAGCAACACAAAATATTCAGAAAGAAAAGTGAGGAAAGCTTGCTTCCTCCAGGACAGGTTAATTGTTGTCATTTGTCACGGGACATGCATGCTTTCAGGATAATTTACTGTTCACAAGGTACAAAATCATCTGTTCTTCTTCACTGCTGTGGCCTAAAGCCAACGTTTGTTTCCCACTGAAGGCTTTTTTCTTTTTGTTTTTAAACAGTGTACTCAAATAGGTAAGTGCTAATAACCTGGGTGCCTCTTTGGACCTCTCTTTCCCATTCTAGCTCTGGATATACAAGTAGTGTGGGTTGTGTTATTAGATGCAGATCATTGATAAAGTGTGCGGAATGTTGTATTAAGGTAGTCTGACCTCCTGTGGCCAGGATTTGCTGTTTCGGTCTCAGTGCTAAACTTTTTCCAGATCCCCCGGTGTTTAACATGATCACTAGGTAAATATTGAACATGGGGCATCCTCCCTCATTCTGTGACTGGGGTCTCCTCTTGCATTTACTAATAAAGCATATCCAGAGCCCAAACCATATGTTTGCTTCTTGGGTCATTGTGTGCCAAGTCCCATGAGCCAGGGAACCATCGCTCCTAAATTCCCTACTGCTGAATGTTTTACTTCCACTCTATGGCATTACCATCTACCTGCCAGGCTGGCTCCTGCAGTCTGCAGATATTGGGCGAGGCCTGCCTGGGTGCATTTAATGTTCACACTACTCTCTCTATAGAAACTCGGGTTCAGATTTCATTGTTGAATTGCCGCAGACAACGAGCTAAAGGAAGATCTCGGAGTCCACTTGATATATCTACTTATTTATCCCTTTCCCCTCTACCCCAACGTCTTGTAGTTTGCTCTATAACGAACAGTGGAATAATCAGAGAGTGACGTTTCCTTGGCGTGCATGGCCAGATAAGCGTGCATTCCCATACGTAGCGTGTCCATGAGCAGGCGTGCAGCCAGAAAAATATTCTAAGTTTCAGTTGCGCAGGTCAGGGGGGATGTGCAGATGTGCTTGAGCAGGTCAGGGGGCATGTACAGACGTGCTTGCGCTGGTCGGGGGATGTGCCTACGCGCTTGCGCAGGTCAGGGGGGGTGTGCCGACGCGCTTGCGCAGGTCAGGGGGGGGTGCCGACGCGCTTGCGCAGGTCAGGGGGATGTACCGACGTGCTTGCGCAGGTCAGGGGGGGTGCGCCGACGTGCTGGCCCAGGTCAGGGGGGGTGCGCCGACGTGCTGGCCCAGGTCAGGGGGCATGCTCCGACTTGCTGGCCCCGTTCAGGGGGGATGCTCCGACGTGCTGGCCCAGGTCAGGGGGCATGCTCCGACGTGCTGGCCCAGGTCAGGGGGGATGCTCCGACGTGCTGGCCCAGGTCAGGGGGCATGCTCAGACGTGCTGGCCCAGGTCAGGGGGCATGCTCCGACGCGCTGGCCCAGGTCAGGGGGCATGCTCCGACGCGCTGGCCCAGGTCAGGGGGCATGCTCCGACGCGCTGGCCCAGGTCAGGGGGCATGCTCTGACGCGCTGGCCCAGGTCAGGGGGCATGCTCTGACGCGCTGGCCCAGGTCAGGGGGCATGCTCTGACGCGCTGGCCCAGGTCAGGGGGCATGCTCTGACGCGCTGGCCCAGGTCAGGGGGCATGCTCCGACGCGCTGGCCCAGGTCAGGGGGCATGCTCCGACGCGCTGGCCCAGGTCAGGGGGCATGCTCCGACGCGCTGGCCCAGGTCAGGGGGCATGCTCCGACGCGCTGGCCCAGGTCAGGGGGGATGCGGCCAAAGGAGATGCCCTCCTAGGGCTCTAAACGCCCTACTTTTTCCCAATGTCGGAGTCTGGCTTTTACTGTTTCCAGCGCATTGCAACTTCTCACAAGCAGATCAAGACCCTCAGTGGCCCAGTCTGTAGGGGGGTCCACATGTTCTGCCCACTCAGTGTGTCTGTGCTTTAGCACCTCTAGGTGACCGATCTCTTATACGATACCTTTATACTCATTTGCATTCTCTGTACTTTCCCAGTTTTCTTGAGACTTTCTAAACATGTTGTTTTCTGTTTTTCTTCCTTTTTTTTGTTTTACCCTCTTCCAGATGAGAACTTCACTCTCAAACATGACCGAGCATTCCTCTTGTCAATGGCAAATCGAGGAAAACATACCAACGGATCCCAGTTCTTTATGTAAGTAATTATTTTACTGACGGCACTGCCAGTTCTTTATGGAAGTAATTCTGTTACTGACGGCACTGACAGCTCTTTATGGAAGTAATCCTGTTACTGACGGCACTGACAGTTCTTTATGGAAGTAATCCTGTTACTGACGGCACTGACAGTTCTTTATGGAAGTAATTCTGTTACTGACGGCACTGACAGTTCTTTATGGAAGTAATCCTGTTACTGAAGGCACTGACAGTTCTTTATGGAAGTAATCCTGTTACTGACGGCACTGACAGTTCTTTATGGAAGTAATCCTGTTACTGACGGCACTGACAGTTCTTTATGGAAGTAATCCTGTTACTGACGGCACTGACAGTTCTTTTAATAATGAACGTTACCATCCTCCTCTAACGCCATGCGTCCGCGTTTCTGCAGAGAAGATCCCTTCTAATACACGTTATATACACATCTACACAGAGTTTGGCACTGCAGAGGCAAATTAACTTTATTAGTTTTCTACAGAAAATTAGTTTATATATTTATTTGCATACTAGCTACCGTTGCCTTTGGTTGCGGTGAGACGGCGCATGATCTCCAGGGGGTTTAAGGCAGAACAACGGGTAATTTGCTGAAGGGGTGGGGTTACGATGGGATGGCGCATTACCTCGGAGGGAGGGGAGAGACTGTACGGCGCATGATCTCCGGGGGGGGAAGGGGTGTTTTGCGATGGATTGGGGCATAATCTCGGACAGGGCGGGGTGTATTTAGGCATATGATCTCGGGGTGTTGAGAAGGGAATTGCAAACGTAAATCCAATTCAGCTGCACTCTATTTTGGTTTAGAGTTTTGGATCACTTGGGTGATCTGAATAACCCACGAATTCTGGCTGCTTCCGAATTGGCATGAAAATCAGCAATTGTGGCCGATTTTCGTGTTTGAAATTTCGGGATCAGAATAGTAGCCTCTATCCTCTCCATAGGTTTCTAGAGGGAGAACAGAGACTCATGTCGCAAGGACTTCAGCTATTGCAAAAATAGGAAAAATCCTCCTGAAATATGAATAAACAAAAATAATTTTAATTAAAAAAAAAAAAAAAAAATGGTGGCAGTCCCTGACCACATAGTTTTACCGAGTTACACCAATATTTGTCTAATTCTATATCCTGTGTCTGTAGACTACACACTGGCTGTACCTTTCCTCATGTCACTGTAGCTTTTATTGAATCATAATTTCTATTTTTTTTTTTTTTTTTCCTGTTTTGTCTGTTTTTGATCATCATGCAGAACCACAAAGCCAGCTCCTCACCTTGACGGGTAAGTTCATGTCCATTGTAATATGGCTGTACCTTCGTTAACCTGGCTATACATCCATTAACCTTTTTAAGAGTTCGGTTGATGACTGTCTGGTGGTCCTGAATATAACCGTCAGTGTTTTGTTATGTGTGTCTGTGCAATCCCAGAGCCAGTATTACTGATCCTGCTCTACAGTAACTATTTGAGTTCTCTAGATATAAACTGAAGGCCTTCAAACAATTGTTTTGCTCTATTTGTGTCACCTGACAACAGGCTAGAATTAATTAATTAATAACCTGCAAGAAATATACACAAGTTGAAATCTGTCCCTATGGAAGGACTACGTGTTTATTAGGTTTATTTCTATGGTTTCAGAATCCACGTCGTGTTCGGTTTGGTAATCTCTGGTTTTGAGGTGATCGAGCAGATAGAGAGCCTGAAGACAGACGCCGCGAGCAGGCCATACGCTGATGTCAGAGTTATTGATTGTGGGCTGTTGGCGACTAAGCCAGCCAAGGATGGTGAGTTTCACATACATGGAGCCACGTGAGCGCCAAAGGGATGAGCCGCGCACTCTGCTGTATCCTTTAGTATAAATTAGGCTACAAGAGGCTCCATTAAGCGGACTACAGTACAGATACACCCCAATTCATTTCTAGCAGGGGTGTAAACATCAAGAACTCTTCGGCATTTGGACAACAACACCAAGGATCCTTAGCAAGTGAAAGGCTTTGGGCACACTTCAGGGGTTATCCACCAATCAACTGATTTATGGTGGATTGTCAACCCGAGCCAAAAAAAGCTGCTTCTTTTTTTTTTTTTTTTTTTTTAACACAAATTCTCTAATTCACTACTCGATTGATACATTGCTCAAACTTCTGGCACTAAAGAAAGGTTAAAGGGTTCCTTACCTTGTAGACGCTAGAATGACTCCTAGGATTTGTCAGGCCCCTAGCATAGATAGAGCCTTTAATTGCTAGAGATCTGAAAAAAAGCAGCCCCTTTAAGGCCACACTTGCAGTTTTTGTCTCCTTCTTCACTCCTAAGTGGGGATGGAAAAGACCAGCCACTTTTTAAAAATGTTTTGGTTCTTTCATGGCACCTTATTCATTTTTGGTTGCCAGCTTAGTTTATTTAAGGTAATTGTCCGCCCCTGGCTTGTTTCCCAGGCTTCAATGCCATCTGTACGAGAAGGGGGATAAAACCAAGGATTCTGTGATGAATATCGGGTGGAATGTTACGTACTTTACTCCCCGGTTGTTAAACTTGAAGCTATTTTTGAATTCGCTAATTTTTGTTTTCCTTTAAGTCTCAGAGAAAATTAAGAGAGTTACGTCTCATTCAGAGGAGTCCGGTTCCAAATCCTCTTCCCCCTCCTCTTCCTCGTCATCCTCAGAATCCTCCTCGGAGAGTGAAGTCGCGATTGAAAGAAGCAGAAGGAGGAAGCGCAAACGGAAGACCAAACCTAAGCTCTCAAAGAGAAGGCGCAAAGAGCCAAGCAAGAAGGAGGCCAGAGAAAAGAGAGCACCGAGCCAGCATAGGTAACTCTTCTTACTGTCAGATAAAAGGGCTTTTCGCAAGGACTACAAAGCTTATGATTACTGATTTTATTAAACTTTTACTGCAGAAACTTCTTGCACTGGGGTGGTAGGTTCAGCAAATTGAGAGATACTTTACTGTTAAAATTGGACCTCTGCCGGTGTTCTGACAAATATCTGGAGCAAATTCTCCTGCGCAATCGCAGGAGAATTTGCTCATTGCGCATGCGCATAAAGTTACAGCTGATCACTCAGCTGTAACTTTGTGACCACCGCGCATGCGCCAGCTGCGCAACCCACCTCCCGCCCCCCTCACACCCCCCGCACACCCCTTCTTACCAGATCATCGACCACAGCGATACACAGCGCATGCGCACGCCTATCCAGCCGGTTGGGAATGCGCGCCTCCGTTGTTGTGTTCTTAAGGTGGTAAGTAACACGGGGCGTCGGGACATAAGGGGGCAAGCATCCTGGTGAGGGCTGCCTCATCTTGATGGGATTTGTGATCCTCCTGCTGCTGTATTATTGATGCAGCAGGGGGAATCACAACTCCTATCAAGATGAGGCAGCCCTCACCAGGGTGCTTACCCCTCTGTTGGCTCCTTATGTCCCCCGCGCCCCGTGTTACTTACCAGCGTTTTGAATCCAGCCACGGACGCATGCATTCCCACACGGCGTGATAGCCGCGCGCATGCGCTGTGGTCGATGATCTGGTAAGAAGGGGTGTGCGGGGGGCGGGATGTGGGTTGCGTAGTTGGCGCAAGCGCGGTGTGCACAAAGTTACAGCTGAGTGATCAGCTGTAACTTTATGCGCATGCGCAATGAGCAAATTCTCCTGCGATTGTGCAGGAGAATTTGCTCCAGAAATTTGTCAGAACACCGGAAATCCATGATTAGTTAAAAAGTTAAATATCTTGTGAAGGGTTAATGATAGAAAACATATCGTAAATAATTTGCATTCGTTTTATTTAAGGGACAAATTTAAGCTACTTCCCAAACCAATCTTTTTTTATTTGTTTTACATGTAATACTGATGATATTCTTTTTCCCTCTAGTAATCATTCTGGGAAAAATGGTAACGTAGAAGATTCGTTTACCAAAAGGGAAAAGCTTGTTGTGCGCCCTGAAGAAATCCCACCCGTTCCGGAAAATCGGTTTCTTCTGAGAAGAGACGTTCCTCCTGCAAAGCAGGATTTGGAAACGTAAGTGCTGTAGACCATTAATATTAACAAAGTGTTTAGAGGGGCAGTAAAGCTTGTTATTAATAGAAAAACGTAAAGACCTGAGGCCACCTGTCTGGAATAAACACAATTTGCATCTTTGCTGATGCATGCTGGTTTACTCACAGCGCTGCCTCCCAGCTGAGGCAGAGCTTGTCTAATGCTAGCGCACAGTCTGCACATGCTCAGTCCGCGCATCTGATCGGGGTCTGATAGTCTCTCTAGTTACGGTCCCCTCTGTTGGTGGCATGAGAAAATGGTGGCCTCTCTGCACGAGCCAAACCGACGATAAACGGGCTTGTGCCTGAAAAAGTACCTGTCCGTTTATCCTCATACTAGAGCCATTCATGTTTTTATATGTGCTGCTATATTATATTTTGTCTTAGAAGCACAAGTGGAAAAAAAAGTTTCTTTAAGCAAGAAGAGAACATTTAGAACCTCTGATTTTTTTTTCCGAGTACCGCATTTTTCGCCTCATAAGACGCACCTGACCATAAGACACACCCAGTTTTTAGAGGAGGAAAACCAGGGAAAAAAACCTCACTGTGCCAGGATTTAGCCATTCAATATGCCAGGATTTTTCCCCTCACTATGCCAGGATTTAGCCATTCAATATGCCAGGATTTAGCCATTCAATATGCCAGGATTTTTCCCCTCACTATGCCAGGATTTAGCCATTCAATATGCCAGGATTTTTCCCCTCACTATGCCAGGATTTAGCCATTCAATATGCCAGGATTTTTCCCCTCGCTATGCCAGGATTTTGCCCCTCACTATGCCAGGCTTTAGCCCCTCACTATGCCAGGCTTTTGCCCCTCACTATGCCAGGCTTTTGCCCCTCACAATGCCAGGCTTTTGCCCCTCGCTGTGCCAGGCTTTTGCCCCTCGCTGTGCCAGGCTTTTGCCCCTCGCTGTGCCTGGCTTTTGCCCCTCGCTGTGCCTGGCTTTTGCCCCTCGCTGTGCCTGGCTTTTGCCCCTTGCTGTGCCAGGATTTGCTCGTTTGTGCCACCCTCCTCCCCCCTTCCCTAGCACTTACCTCCATGCTGCTCTCCATGGTTTTCTCTCCGTTGTTCCCTCTGTGCAGTCTAACCTCCTGCACGGAGGAAGGAAGCTCCGGTCGGTTTTTTTTTTGACGTCGCGCAATGTCAATAAAGTTAAGAAGGGGGAAAAAGCGCCCGGAGCTTCCTTCCTCCGTGCAGGAGGTTAGACTGCACGGAGGAAGCAACGGAGAGAACACAACAGAGAGCAGCATGGAGGTAAGTATGCACATACATTCACTCCATAAGACGCACAGACATTTCCCCTCACTTTTGAGGAAGAAAAAAGTGCGTCTTATGAGGCGAAAAATACGGTATGTGCTGGGGGTGTTATGGACATCTGAAATGTTGTAGGAATCTGTCAAGATTTGAAATATCTTCACATGTATACTGAAAATGGTAAAATTCCAATTTTACAGAAAGTTTCATTTCTGTAGGTCGCCTACTGCAGTTTTGCATTGAAAATAATCTCGGCGGGGCCTCTAAATTCAGGGACCTCAAATAAGCAGGCGCTTGGAGAGAGAGGCAGGAGCGTTATTGCAACTGCAAGAATCCTCTTTCATTGTAACTTATGATTCTGAGAGTTCAGGAAAAAAAACTGATCTTTTTTTTCATTTTTTTTATAGCAAACCACTGAATTTGGAAGCAGCAGACAATGATCAGCACAAATCCTCGCTCTCAAAATCTGGGAGGAAAATTAAAGGCAGAGGCACAATTGTATGTGGAGTTTGCCGATTTGAATATTATTTGTTTTTGTCTCCGTGTTCATTCATTCTCTGGGCTTTATGTGTTTGTTAATTGTCAAGTAATAAGGAAAAAAAATCAGTCATGAGTCATGTTAGTCATACATCACTCAGTCTCCAAGATGTGTATTCATGATACCATTGCATGGCATTGACAAGGAGATTTCAAACTTCAGTTCAACGTAACAGAGTTGGAAAAATTCTCCAAGATTCTGCGGAATTGGATCATTTTTCCAACTCGGATACTTTTACCTTAAATTTTACATTTCCTTGTTAATACTCCTTTTGCAAAGCCCTCTTTTTATGTACAGAACCCAAAATGAAGTTTTGGTTTCCAAAGTGTTGTCTGACGTGGTACGTACGACCTATTTGTAAATCATTGTGGGAAGGTATTTCTAAAACAAGAAGAAAAAGATAATTCAATAGTAATGTTTTGGCCTCTGGGAAGGCGGCTTTGGCCTCTGGGAAGGCGGCTTTGGCCTCTGGGAAGGCGGCTTTGGCCTCTGACTCAAGCTGGCCTACCAATGAGTTTCAATCTCCAAAAGTTGGTCTTCAATTGCCGAATGAGTCTGTGACTGACCTAAATAACATGGATGCTTACCGATGGGCCAGAGGACACCACGAATATAGATAATTAAATCCCAATACATTAACGCACCAACATTAACAATACACATCACATGTACAATAACCCAGCAGTCCCTTGAGTGGTTTTCATGTCCTATACATCTTGTAAGTTACAGGGCTGGTGATGATATGAATATCAAGGGGCCACAGGTGAGGTTTAAGTGCCGATGCGTCACAGACGTCCGTACACACTTTCTGCAATTAAGCCCCTCCTAAAAAAAACACAATGCGCTTGATACTGCCTGATATGTGTGGGATCTCGCTGGAACATGAATAAAGTGGGGGTTGTAGCCATTCACACTATCTTTGCATTTCTAGGCTTCTTGTAAGGAAAAGTCCAGGTTGCTGTGGTAAGAGTATTTGCCATAATCTTTATTCCTCTATAAAACTGCTGAATTACTTTTTATAAAGGCGCTCGGTTAACGTGAGTGAGGAGTCGTTTTGTTCGCTGTCGCTCATCAAAATGGACATGTTTTCTTCCTCCCAGCGGTACCACACCCCTCCCCGATCCCGGTCACACTCCGAATCACAGGACGACGGGGAAAGCAGTGAAACGCCTCCGCACTGGAAAGAAGAGATGCAAAGGTTGCGCACTTACAAACCGCCAACCGGAGAGAAATGGAGCAAAGGAGACAAGTAAGGAACATGTCAGACTCGTACAGCTGCACACTGTGGTTACTGCTTTAAAGGGACCGCTGGGAAAAACAATTGAGTGGCCCATCCTGCAATGTCACCAGACCCACCCATTATCAGGCAGGACAAATTTTGCTGAGATTGGCAGGCAGACAAGGTAATTTAATAGACAGACCAACCTTTTATTACCCTTCTCAACCTCAGATCCATATATTAGAGCAAGGCACTCTTCTTTCACGTAAGTGGGGGTATGAGGTCTGCTTTAAGGTTAAAGTGCCTTAACCAAGTCTTAACTGGCCATTCAGTCTTTTTCTAATGATCTCAGCCAGAGCCTACAATCATAGAGGGTGTCTGTCTGGCCTTACAAATCTCTCGCTGGGGGCATGTAGTGGAAAGTGATCCAGCTGTGGCCTACTGAGGACAGTGGCCTGCCAGCAATTTGTTTAGTGCATTTTTCACCCATCCAAGCAATGTCTGCAAACCAGGCGAGGCTTAGCAATATCTTGGCACTCCTTATACCACCCCAGTTTCTGTCCTCCAATTTTTTAGCCTAAATTACCAAGTCCATCAAGTTCAGCCCTTCTACCTATACTTCCTGCTTTTGATCCAAAAGATAGATGACCGATACCCCCAATTAAGCAATTTTTAATTTTGCCATCCTTCTTTGCAATTCGGATCTCTCCTTCGATCAACAAACTCGAAATATTTTAAGGTTAATTCTATCATTTACATTGATTCCACAGGTAGATTATTCTTTTTTTTTTTTTTTCCCTTTCAGACTAAGCAATCGTTTTTCCAGCCATTGGGACGATGACAAGATGTCTCCAAGATCAAGTTCGTGGTCACATGATGGTTATCAGTCCAACGAAAGTAGAGAACGAGTTTCCCACACGAAAACACGTAAAAAAGATAAAAAGTTAAAGCACAAAAAGAAATCAAAAAAGGTGAAACATTCGAAGAAACATAAACCGACTAAGAAAAGTCATCCCACCCTACCAAAAGAGGAGTCGTCTCACTCGCCAACCAAGAAACAAAAAACTTCCCATGAGCAGGTGAAAGAATCTTTTTCGGGATCATCCAGAGAATCTTCCAAAAAAAACTGGTCTCCATCAGATAAGGAACAACGTTTTTCTGTTTATTCCAGCAAAGGATCTCAATTTGACTCAAGGTCAAGGTCCTACTCGAGAGGAAGCTCAAGATCGGCTTCAAAATCCTCTTCCCACTCTAGTAGATCTCGAACTAGGTCTAGATCAAGAAACAGGAATCGGTCCAGATCAAGGTCGAAATCACATCCATCATCCTCTCCTAAGCCCAAACAACCGAAAAAGGTTTCTTTGTCTCCAAAAAGCAGAGAAGTTCCTGTAGCAGAATTTAAACCCGGTATAGATACAGAGCTGGTAAAATCAGCAGCGGTACAAGTATTCGAAAAAACTGCTGTGCCTTTCACTGAGAATATTCCAGTGATTCCCTTAAGCGATAGCCCACCGCCTTCTAGGTGGAAACCCGGACAAAAACCATGGAAACCATCATATGAACGTATACAGGAAATTAAGGCCACCGACATTATCCCTGCACAAAAACGTCGCTCGGTGGAAGATAAAAGATCCAGTTCTTACCGGAGACACAGAGTCAGTTCAGACAGTGAGAGTAGTGATTATTCAGGGCGAAGTTCCAGCTACCAGCATAAGTCCAAATTCCGCTCTTCTAGAAGTAGATCGTACAGTAGGTCCTACACCAGATCAAGAAGTCCTAGTAGCTCAAGCTCCAGAACAGATGTGCATTCGGATTCGTCCTGTGACCGATCCTCCTCCTACGACTCGAGCTCTGAAAGACGTCTTGTGCGAAATAAGTCTTCCAAAGAAACGAAGACGGCGCCTAGAAGAAAAGGTTACGCAAAGAGGTCACACCAAGACCCAAAGAGAAACGTCAAGCCACGTGATTCTCCTAAAAGCATGAGCAGTAACTCCGATTCAGACTCTTCAACCGACCGTGGAAGGGCTGCTTCTAGAGAGAAGGTGGAAAATCGCAATGGTGTCCAAACTAGGGCAACAGATGTTAATGTCAATGAAACGGACAAGGCCCTGCAGAATCAGAGGTCTACGACAGTCAGTGGTACAGAGGATACAATGGTTTCAGAGGTCAAAGATTTGGTCGTTGACCAGGTGGTGAAGAGCGAAGAGTCAAAAGGTAATATCACTGTTCCAGTTGAAGAGGCCTCTCGTTCTGAGAGCACTCCCGCTGGTGAGGACATGGCTGTTTCCTCCGGGAAAGAGGAAGGTGAGGCTAGTTCAGAATCGGACAATGAAGCTGCTAGGCCGTTAAAACCAGTGACTGCCGATGATATGTCCCCACCTGCTTCAGAAGAAACTGCTGAGAACCTAACTAAATCTAGAAGCTCGAGCCCGGAGAACATTAAAACTAAATCCAAGAAACGTAAACACCGCTCCAGTAAGAAGAGCGGAAAGAAAAGCCACCTGAAGAAAGCGAAGGAAAAGTCCAAGAAGAAAAAACTAAAAAAGCGCAAAGTTCCAAAGAAGAAACAAATATTTCATTGGCAGCCGCCACTAGAATTCGGCGAGGAGGAAGAGGAAGATGTAGCAAACGAAAAGCCAAGTAAAGAAGTCGACGGGCAAACTCTGGCTCGTGATAAGCAGACTGGGCTGAAGAATAAATCTTCTAAAGTCCAGTTGATTCTGATGGACAAAGAGAAAGCAGGTGGGGACCAATTTAAAATTGTAACTCCCATGGCATGCCCGGATAAGACTGAGGAGAATGACCATGTGCCTTCCTTGGATAAAAGCCAAACATCTGGAAAAGCTACTCCGAATACGGATAACGTCAAAACCTTTACCAAGAACCTCACAGTAAACCCAGTGAAATTGGAGCCAACGTCTCTTGGACAAACACAGGGAGGTTGCCCAGCTGTAACGTCCGAGAAGACCTTGCCACCGTCCACAAGCGTCACGACAGTCACAGGAGAAAATTCACAAGTCAAGGCAGAGAAATCCTCAAGCCCACAACTTAAAGCCAATAACCCGGCCGTACCGGAAAAGGCCGCGGCAGCAAATTCCGACTCCACAGCAGGGGACAATAAATGGAAACCCGTGCAAGGGCCTAGTGTGCTGCAAATGCTCAGAAACACCAGCGCCCCTGTAAACGCATCAAGCGAGCAAGAGAAGAAATCTCAAGGCCTGCGTATCGAGATAAAGAGTAAAAACAAAGTGAGGCCCGGATCGCTCTTCGATGAAGTCAGGAAAACTGCCCGCTTAAACCAGAGGCCCCGAAACCAGGAAAGCTCAAGTAACGAGGAGTCGACCAGTCATGATGAGAAAAGCCGAACCCGATCTCGAACTAAATCGAGGTCTGTGTCCAGCGATGGAAGTAGATCACGGTCCTACAGCAGGTCAAGGAGTCGATCGCGTTCTTACAGCTCATCCTCCAGGTAGGAAACCATCTAGAAAAGAAGATCGTCAAAAGTGCTTTGCAGTTAATGGTACTGCTGCCATTTACACAGACAAGTACTTAGTTTAGTAAACGTCATAGGTAGATGGATGGAAAAAAAGTACACACTGGGAATAGCAGCTATCCTTATAGGAGGACAACGTCCTATGTATAATGTGCATTTCTGACAAATGTAGATAATGTACTTTTTGCACTGGCGCAAGCTGGAAGTTCAGAACCAATGCACAATTTCCATTATGCATGACATGGTAATTGTGCCAATTTGTAAAAAAAAAAAATAATGATTTTACTTGCAGACACCTTACTGTGCAGGAATATTTATACATAATCTCCTTAATGTCAAATAGATATGACTAAACCCAGTGCGAGTCACAAAACATGCCCCAGAATTGTGACTGTGTTTTATTACTATGAAAAAATTTAGTTTAGAGACAGATCCAGGATTTAAAACCCTGCTGATGGCAAAGTACAGCCGGCTGTTCTCAAGTTTGGAAACTTTTTTAAAACATATTCTTAAAGGACAACTGTAGCAAACCATTACATTATGTTTAATTGAAAGATTGCATCAAGTGTAGACATTTTATATAGAAATGCTTTAATGAAAGAATACAAATAAAGTTCCTTATTAAGCCATACTTACTCCATATAGCTCTCTCAGGGGGCAGACATGTTTAGAATCTTTACTCCACATAGTTCTCTCAGGAGGCAGACATGTTGGTTAGAATCATTACTCCATATAGTTCTCTCAGGGGGCAGACATGTTGCTTAGAATCTTTACTCCATATAGCTCTCCCAGGGGGCAGACATGTTGGTTAGAATCCTTACTCCATATAGTTCTCTCAGGGGGCAGACATGTTGGTTAGAATCCTTACTCCATATAGCTCTCTCAGGGGGCAGACATGTTGGTTAGAATCTTTACTCCATATAGTTCTCTCAGGGGGCAGACATGTTTAGAATCTTTACTCCATATAGTTCTCTCAGGGGGCAGACATGTTGGTTAGAATCTTTACTCCATATAGTTCTCTCAGGGGGCAGACATGTTTAGAATCTTGGGTCAGATCTTCACTCACCTTGGTTCAGATGAACAAAGATCTGACCCAAGATTCTAAACATCATGTCTGCCTCCTGGGAGAGCTATATGGAGTAAAGAGGCTCAATAAGTTACTTTATTTGTATTCTTTCATTAAAGCATTTCTATATAAAATGCCTTCACTTGATGCCATCTTTCAATTAAACAGAACTTCATTTTATGCTACAGTTGCCCTTTAATGTCAGACGTAAGTATATTTTCAGCCCGTCCTATCATAAAACTTTCCTGTTCCAGGTCCCGGAGCTTCACAAGAAGTCGGAGCAGAAGATCTTACAGGCGAACACGCAGTCGCAGCAGGTCCTATAGAAACTACAGAAGACATAGGTTTGTGGCTGCACCACGAGCTGCTTGCGTGTATATTGTGTGTGTGTTACAGATCTCGTCCTGATGTCTTGATATTTTTTTGGGGGGGTGGAGGTTAGTGGATAACATTGTCATTCTCTTCAAAATGATCAAAATTAAATTAAAATTATTGTTAGCGAATAAAACGCTGATTTTTGTTTCTGTTATGCCCTCAATCTTTACTGACTTCTCTATTTTTTCGATTCCAGTCGAATGTACAGCGTGAGCCGGTCTAGAAGTCGCTCGCGGAGCCGCGGGAGGTCAAGGTGAGTTACCTGGTTTGGATGAGGTTGGATTATATTCAAATTACCACCCGTCTCTCTCGGAGACCAGAGATTAATCCAAAAAGCTCCATGTGCTCCTTGATGTGTTGGGTAAAAAGAACCTAAGTATTTTAAACTTACTTGCTCCTCACATCAGATCCATTACTAAACGTTCACGTGCAAGCACAAGGAAGTGTTTTGGTGTAGAGCCGAACTCGCACTCTGCTGTGAAACACTTGGTGCTAGAGCCCTGTGTTTCCCAACTAGTGAAAGGTCACATTTGATTTGCTTGAACACAGATATTCCCCCCTGCACTCCAGCCAAGTGCTCCATTATTCTGTCTTCTCTTTCATGGCCATCTTCTCTCACAACAAATCATTTTAAAACTATAATAGAGGACGTTGTGAAGATGACCCCCCCCCCCCCATGGTTTATTTTTTTTATGGTCTCTTCCAGGAGCCGATCGCACACCTACGACAGCTATGATAGTACAAGTCGTAGCAGAAGCCCTCCACGGGACCACAGGTCACGCAGTTATGACAGACGCTCCAGGTACACCGAAAATAAATAGGCATCGACACTTTTACATTTTATCCAACAATCCTCTGTAGCACTCTTTTAAAGGGACAGTGTCATATAAACAATGTAGAGTATAAAAAAATTATAAATACATTGTGTTATCAGAATTGCAGCAAACGCATAGAAAAAAGAAACATGTGTTTTAAACGTGTCTGTGGTGTCACCTGCTTATGACATCACCTGGTGGCTTGATATGCAAATTACATTTATTTTTGATGGGATATGTGTAATTTACATATCAAGCCACATTTTAAGCTTGTGTCTCTCCAATTTTATGCATTTCAGCTATATTATAATATAACCACCATCTGTGCTTTGACCCAATAACTCTGTCTGAGGTACAGATGTAGCAGTACTTTGTGGCTTTGACCCAATAACTCTGTCTGAGGTACAGATGTAGCAGTACTTTGTGGCTTTGACCCAATAACGCGGTCTGAGGTACAGATGTAGCAGTACTTTGTGGCATTAAATTAACATTATATTAACAGAATTGCCTGCCAATGTCTACATTAACAGAAGAATGTGTTATGAAGGTGTGTGGGGGTTCTCTGTCTGCTCTGTGAAATGGGTTAACACAAGGCAAGACCACTCCTACCAGCCCTACTGCCTCCTTCAAAGCCCTACTGCCTCCTTCAAAGCCCTACTGCCTCCTTCAAAGCCCTACTGCCTCCTTCAAAGCCCTACTGCCTCCTTCAAAGCCCTACTGCCTCCTTCCAGCCCTACTGCCTCCTTCCAGCCCTACTGCCTCCTTCCAGCGCTACTGCCTCCTTCAAAGCCCTACTGCCTCCTTCAAAACCCTACTGCCTCCTTCAAAGCCCTACTGTCTCCTACCAGCCCTACTACCTCCTACTAGCTTTAACTCAGTGGCTGTGCCATGTCCTTGGCTCCTGAAGTCTACAAAGATTGGTAAAGGACATAAGTTAACGCATTATCTTGGAACAAAAGAATCTTTAAAAATTCCTGTGCATCAAAACCAGTTAGTTAAGCAAGGGGCAGTTCCCATCTGAACCACCGGGATTAGCTGATGTTCTTCCAAACCTGTTGTAATTCTACGATGTGTCCAAAAATAGCTGCCTGCGATCGCTTGTCATGCGTTTCATGGTTCATCCTAATCCTGTGCTTTCTCCATTTTCTTGCAGCAGAAGCAGACGATCTTACACGTCATACAGTGGCAGTGATCGCAGCTACAGGCGCCACCGGCGCCGCAGTGGGAGGAGTTAACTGCTTAGCCAGGGAGTTGGGGTCTGTTTTTTGTTTTGTTTTAAACCCTCTATGTGATGCCATGAAGTTACTTTTTAAGCGTAGTGTGTATAAAGCCCCACCATAGCATTCTACGTTAGTTGTGTCCAGTCATTTGGACCTTAATGAGATTTGTAGTTTTATTTCAGTTATACAGGTATTTTATATTTTATGTAAGGAACATGGGTGCCTCTATTCTCTCCTGATCCGTGCGCGAGTCACGTTACTGCCACGTACTTACTGCTACTACTTTTCCTACTAAAGGGACGGCCAACCTAAACATTGCTTATACTGCGAATTTAGAGAATATATACATATAGATTGGATTAGAATTGCATGCAGAAAGTAGGAGACTGTGTGTTTTAAATGTCTGTTTTGTCTCCTGCTTGTGACATCACCTTGTGGCTTGATATGTAAATGTGCTCATTTTGAATGGTAAATGTGAATTTGCAAAGCCACAAGATGATGTCAAGAATGCCATGTATAGATCATGTTTATTCTACTTTCACAGGATATGTTTAGATTGACAGTCTCTTAAAACCAGCCGGGTAGTTGTGGGGTCCTTTGAACAGTTTTACCAAGTCATTACCAGGATCGTAATAAATAACTTGAAGTGTATTAATAGAAAATGCTAGTTACTGGGATCTATATTCTGACATCATGTCCTTTTGGACATGATGTGCCCAATGCAATTTGCTCTGCCTTTTGTAAAGCATGTCCTTGTACTTGGCGGGCAGTATCTCTTTAAAGGTATATATAGTCCAGTGTGGGAGTGAAGCACGGGTTAGAAGTGATTGTACACTTCACTTCTGAATCGCTCTACCCAGCGCGTTTCCAGTAACCGATTCCACAAGGCACAGTCCAATCCTAGAGGTGTTCTTCATCTTCACAATCAACTGCCGAAAAGCTTCAGCTCCCATCCATCTAGATCAGTATAGATTCGAACTCTGGGATTGCCAGGGTACGACCAGTTCTACCCCTACTGCCTGTTACTAGCTTTAACTCGGTGGATGGAGCGTTTCTCTGGGACCAGAAGTCTACAAAGATTTGTTAAGGCCTAAGTTAGCTGCTCGGAGTATTTAAGGGGGGTGGGTAGCGATCAGAACATGATCTCTAAAACATCCTGTGCAGTAGCCATTTGTACCCATAAAATGGCTATAACTGGGCCCAAAGTCAGTCATTACTATATCTTTCACGCGAACCCCAAAACTGCTGAGGGGCCAGCTTCCATAAATATGACATTTGTTTTACCAACACCTTGATAATATCTAAATACTGGTGTATTGTACTGAGAAGATAAATACTTCCTTAAAGCATCATCAGTTAGAAACTGCTCAATTTAAAGGACAAGTGTTAGCAAAAAACAACAACTTCTGTTTAATGTGAATATTGCATTACTTGTAGGTATTAATACGTAGGTATTAATGAAAAATACAAATAAAATACCTTTTTTGAGCCCTCCTTGCTTGGTATAGCTCTATCAATGGGCGGGTATATTTGGAGTCATCAAGAAAGATCCAACCCAATATTCTAAATTACATGTCCGTCCCTTGATAGAGCTATACAGAGCAAAGATTCTAAACATGTCCGCCCCCTGGTAGAGCTATACAGAGCAAAGATTCTAAACAACATGTCCGCCCCCTGGTAGAGCTATAGAGAGCAAAGATTCTAAACAGGTCTGCCCCCTGGTAGAGCTATACAGAGCAAAGCTTCTAAACAAGATGGTCACCCCCTGGTAGAGCTATACAGAGCAAAGATTCTAAATAACATGTCCGCCCCCTGATAGAGCTATACAGAGCAAAGATTCTAAACAACATGTCCCCCCCCCTGATAGAGCTATACAGAGCAAAGATTCTAAACAACATGTCCACCCCCTGATAGAGCTATACAGAGCAAAGATTCTATACAACGTCTGCCCCCAATAGAGCTATACAGAGCAAAGATTCTAAACAAAATGTCAGTCCCCTGATAGAGCTATACAGATCAAAGATTCTAAACAACATGTCCGCCCCTTGATAGAGCTATACAGAGCAAAGGTTCTAAACAAGATGGTCACCCCCTGATAGAGCTATACAGAGCAAAGATTCTAAACAACTTGTCCGCCCCCTGATAGAGCTTTACAGAGCAAAGATTCTAAACATGTCCGCCCCCTGATAGAGCTATACAGAGCAAAGAGGACTTAAAAAGTTACTTTATTTGTATTCTTCCATGAAAGTATTTCTATTTAACTGTAAGGAGATTTACAAATGCTCTAAACTGCTTTCTTCTCCACATGTTAATTCTCCAGCTGCATGGGATATAAGGTGCCAATTTATTTTTTTTTCAAAATATGAGATTATATATAAAAAAAAACCCTGCAAGATTACAGAAAAGAATGTCTATTAAAATCACTTCTCCCCCTTTTCAGCAATATTAAAAACATTCAATATAAAATCCGTTAAATAGAAATTATCCATAAAACTGCAATAAAAATAAGCAAATTGGATGTCTCATTGTGTGAATTTTTGTCTTTCTTTCTTTGTAATAAATGGAAGATAATCGACATTCATTAGACTCATTATGTTGTGTTTTTGATGCGTATAATACATTGTTCTGCTGCAGGAAGACCTTGTTTAAATGGGTAAAAATAATAAAGAAAAAAACTTGTACTTTTTGTATATATCTTTCGCCATTTAGAATTGTTTTAATGTTTTTGAAATATACTGTATGTAGAATGTATTAAAATATTCTGAATCCAGTGCGATCTTTGCTTTTATCTTATTAATTTGTAATATGTTGTGAATCTGAATGGCAGCGAAGGTTCTTGACATCTGAATGAATCCTATACATTAATCACTAGGGGCTCAATGCTATGAGTGGGGGGATCTTAGAATGTGATTTATATCCGAACGCTGACATTCTCACTCCCCCTATTCTGTTAGACGTGAGATGCAGGGCATTGTGATTAGTGGGTAGACATGGCACTGTTGAAATTGGGGGCAGATATGGCACTGGAGTGGAATATAAAGCACAGCTATGTGGACACTTCCGTCTATTATGACGGACAGCCGGTCTGTCATAATAGACGGAAGTGTCGAGCAGCATGGAGGATGTCTGCATATATTGTGCAGGCATCCCCCGGCTGCCCCCCACTAGCCACCAGGGAGGCAACGAGGGAGGGGGGAGACAGACAACGTTGGGGGGAGCATTGGGTAAGACTGGGGGCTAGGGGCAGCATTGGCACATAAAGGTAAATAAAAACAAGAAATGCTTTTTTTAGATCATAAGTTTTTATTAAATATAAAAAAGCAATTTACATGTTAAATATACAAGTTAAATGTTTTTCCTATAGGGTAGTCTTATATTCAGGCTTTTATTTTTTTTCCTAAAGGAATATCCAAAGTTTGGGGGGGGGGGGGGGCGTCTTATATTCGAGCAAATACGGTATTCCCGTAAAAGGGAGATTTTATTTGTTTTAGTTTCTAAAATCATTGCTTTTTATTTTTTTTAAATAAGTTCTAAAATAAAGTCTTATCATGAGCCCTCTGGCTGTTCCCCCCCCCCCCCCTTTTTGACCTCTATTCCCCCCCCCCCCCCCCCACCCCCCAAAAAAATCTGCGAATCCTGAACCCACCTCGCGGTGAGCTCAATTTGCAGCATTGAGCACTATTTATTAGATAGTTACTGTGAGTGGAACATGTCTTCTATATTTAATGATGTAACAAGGCATTACTCATACGTAGCTTAGCTCTTGTAGCTGGGGGAACTCGCCAGGTTTGTCCCAGCAAAATGTATAACATCAAATGTTCATCTCATCTGCTACTCTGCTTTCAGTGAATACATGCAACTGAAGTTCTGAGCTATAATCTACTCATTGTACTCCATATTCATATGGACAGTGTCCCGTCCCCCCCATCTATTTAGGAGATATAGTCACCTTATTCATTTATTTGTAAAGTATGGTTTGAAACTGACGTGATTTTAACTATTATTTTTTTTCTTCCAGTTCACAGCAATATCTGGGGGAAAAACTTAAAGCCTATCTTAAAAAAACGAATAAAAAAAATTTGATTGAAACCAGGGTTTATAATAGGTGTGATATGACCTGAGCGGGGCCGATCTGGTTATAGTCTGACTGCTGCCTTTGGAGCCATCTGGAAAGCCTAGGTACAGTATACTGCACTGATCCACACGAAAGTATGGATTAAGATGGCGGGATTTGGGGCTCTATGTTAAGTAAACCTTCCGTTGTGTAGTAGCTCTGAACCTCCGAGTTCTACACCAGTTGGGTTGGTGTTTAATAGGCTTGGTGATGGTACCCGTCATCAACAGGATAGTCTTAACCAGGTTACCTTCAACCAGCTAGTTTCCATCCATTCTATGAGACCTGCTAAGCATGTTGGTTAAGAGATGTTGGAGCCTTCGTTACTGAAAAATAATCTTTCATGTTGTCTTCATAACCATGATATCTTAAATTATGACTCCTGATGAAGTCCCCTAGCGGCAGAATGCAAATTGAATCTGTGCATGCCGGTAGAAGGTGTAGGTGCCGGGTCTAATCATCCAGCTGATTTCTTCCATGCCTAGGAACTTGAAGGATCACCACTCCTGATCTCTGAAAGGCCCTTAACCAGTGGATGCTCTTCTCTGCCATTAGCAGGGATTTTCTAAATACTTTTATTAGTCCCCAGTTCCCTACAACGCAGCAGGTCTCTGGTTTTCTTCCGGCAGGGACCTTCAGACGCTCCTTCCCTACTTTCATGTACATGATCCCAGTAGCGTCCCGAGGGATGACTGGATAACATCACACTGCTGAACTTTTTTTTTTCTGGCAGCCGTATCGGCTAGATTCGGCTGCCAGAAAAAAAGTGGCAAAATGCTGGCATATTGAGTGGCTAAATACTGGCATACTGAATGGCAAAATACTGGCATATTATTGGGCTAATTTGCTGTAGCATATTAATGACAAAATAATACTGGAATATTATTGGGCAAATTGACTGTAGCATAGTAATGGCAAAATAGTACTGGCATATAATTGGGCAAATTGGCTGTGGCATATTAAATGGCCAAATAGTACTGGCATATTATGCAAATTGGCTGGCAAAATAACATGTACTATGAGGAAAGTGACGCTGGCTAGTTCTGTGGGGCAAAGTGACACTGTGGTTGGAACATTGACACTGTGGCAAGCCAAGTGCTGTGGGTGCAATATAGGTGCATGGCAAGTTCTGTGGGTACTGTGTGGTGTTGTGTTAAGTCCTTTAGGTGCAATGTGGGTGCAGAGGAAGGGAATGAAAACAAGGAATGCAATTTTTCAATAAAATTTTTATTACATATGAAAATAGTTGAATATTAAAAAATTCAAATAAGTATAAATTGTCTGGCTCAGTCTATAACAATGGGAGTTATGCTTTACCACTGTCCCTGTGTGGCTCAGTCTGTAATGATGCTGTATCGTCGTCAGTGTCTATCTCAATCTATACTGATGGGAGTTATGCTTACCACAATGTGTGTCTGGCTCAGTCTTTATTGATGGGAGTTATGCTTACTACGGTCTGAGTCTGGCTCAGTCTTTATTGATGGGAGTTATGGTTACCACGGTCTGTGTCTGGCTCAGTCTATATTGATGGGAGTTCTACTCACCACGGTCTGTCTGGCTCAGTCTATATTGATGGGAGTTATGCTTTACCACTGTCCCTGTGTGGCTCAGTCTGTAATGATGCTGTATCGTCGTCAGTGTCTATCTCAATCTATATTGATGGGAGTTATGGTTACCACGGTCTGTGTCTGGCTCAGTCTATATTGATGGGAGTTATACTCACCACGGTCTGTGTCTGGCTCAGTCTTTATTGATGGGAGTTATGGTTACCACGGTCTGTGTCTGGCTCAGTCTTTATTGATGGGAGTTATGGTTACCACGGTCTGTGTCTGGCTCAGTCTATATTGATGGGAGTTATACTCACCACGGTCTGTGTCTGGCTCAGTCTTTATTGATGGGAGTTATGGTTACCACGGTCTGTGTCTGGCTCAGTCTTTATTGATGGGAGTTATGGTTACCACGGTCTGAGTCTGGCTTATTCTTTATTGATGGGAGTTATGGTTACCAAGGTCTGTGTCTGGCTCAGTCTATAATGATGGGAGTTATGGTTACCAAGGTCTGTGTCTGGCTCAGTGTTTATTGATGGGAGTTATGGTTACCACGGTCTGTGTCTGGCTCAGTCTATATTGATGGGAGTTATGGTTACCACGGTCTGTGTCTGGCTCAGTCTATATTGATGGGAGCTATGCTACCACTGTCAGTGTCGATTCTTCCATTGTGTTGTGAATCCCATATACAACAAATATGCATATAGACTTATTCCGGATGGTTTAAAGAGGCATTATTTTAAATTGTGAATATAGAGAATTAACAATAATGACAAATGCTCTATACATTGCATTAGCTGAATTGCATGCAAATGAGAAACGTGTTTTATGTGTCTGTCGCCTGTTGTGTCAGAAACCGGGGACTCAACAGACACTTGTAAAACACTTTTTTTTGTACCCACAATTTATTCATTTCATAATTTTTTATTCCCTGCATATAAATAATGTTAAACGGAACTTTAAATAATTTTTGTGCAAAAAAAAGTACTGCTTAGTTACATATTGTAATCCTTAAAGGACAACTGTAGCAAACAAATAACTTATATTTAATTGAAAGATTGTATCAGGTGTAGATGATTTATAAAGAAATGATTTCATGAAAGAATACAAATAAAGTCCCTTATTGAGCCTTCTTTACTCCATATAGTTCTCTCAGGGGGCAGACATGTTTGTTACAATCTTTACTCCATATAGTTCTCTCAGGGGGCAGACATGTTGGTTAGAATCTTTACTCCATATAGCTCTCTCAGGGGGCAGACATGTTGGTTAGAATCTTTACTCCATATAGCTCTCTCAGGGGGCAGACATGTTTAGAATCTTTACTCCATATAGCTCTCTCAGGGGGCAGACATGTTGGTTAGAATCTTTACTCCATATAGCTCTCTCAGGGGGCAGACATGTTTAGAATCTTTACTCCATATAGTTCTCTCAGGGGGCAGACATGTTGGTTAGAATCTTTACTCCATATAGTTCTCTCAGGGAGCAGACATGTTGTTTAGAATCTTTACTCCATATAGCTCTCTCAGGGGGCAGACATGTTGGTTACAATCTTTACTCCATATAGTTCTCTCAGGGGGCAGACATGTTGTTTAGAATCTTTACTCCATATAGCTCTCTCAGGGGGCAGACATGTTTAGAATCTTTACTCCATATAGTTCTCTCAGGGGGCAGACATGTTTAGAATCTTTACTCCATATAGTTCTCTCAGGGGGCAGACATGTTTAGAATCTTTACTCCATACAGTTCTCTCAGGGGGCAGACATGTTGGTTGGAATCTTTACTCCATATAGCTCTCTCAGGGGGCAGACATGTTGGTTAGAATCTTTACTACATATAGTTCTCTCAGGGGGCAGACATGTTGGTTAGAATCTTTACTCCATATAGCTCTCTCAGGGGGCGGACATGTTGCTTAGAATCTTTACTCCATATCGTTCTCTCAAGATTCTAAACAACATGTCTGCCTCCTGGTAGAGCTATATGGAGTAAAGATGGCTCAGTAAGGTACTTTAATTGTATTCTGTCATTAAAGAATATCTATATAAAATACCTACACTTGATACAATCTTTCAATTAAACAGAACTTCACTTTTTTGCTACACCTGTCATTTAAAGGCACACTCCCACCAAAACATAAAAAGAGTTTGTTTATTTTTATTTTGCATTGTTGATTTCAGATATGTCTTTTGTTATGTGAGTTTATTTAATAACTTTTTACTAAACAAGTGTGACTGGGCGCCGCCATTTTGTGAAAGTGTTTTTAGGTGATCTTCGATAATACAATTTAATAGGTTTAATTGGCACTGAACCTATACACTTTATCATCTCAGACACTGCACCCCAGGAATTTTGTGGGTTTAACAGACACCCCCCACCAAACAGTGAAAAGGTTTTACTTTTTTTATTTTGTATTGTTGATTTCAGATATGTGGTTTGTTTTTATGTTTTGTGAGTTTAGTTTATTTAATAAAATATGTAACTAAACAACTGTGACTGGGCGCCGCCATTTTGGGAAATATAGTGTTTTTTGGTGCTGCCCCCTAGTGACTTTACAGCACTAGTATCTGACTTTGGGGCTGGGGACACAGAATGCAGTCTATAAGTCAGAATTCTGACCATAGACTTGCATTAAACTGTAGTGGTTCTGGGACTATAGTGTCCTTTAAATGTGAGGTAAATTAGTTTCCAATGTAGTATTAATAACTAAACAACTAAATAATAAACATATTGCATTGTCTACTTACCACCAGGACAATAAAATGATCTGGTCTCTGGCTGCAGTCTGGCCTTTGGTCTGGCTCTGGGGACTCTGGGGATTGGATACAAACACCAATGGATTTTTACCCCCAATATGCCAGGACTTAGCCACTCAATATGCCAGGATTATTATGCAACTCAGTATGCCAGGACTTAGCCACCCAAAATGCCAGGATTATTATGCCACTCAATATGCCAGGATTTCCCCACTCAATATGCCAGGATTTCCCCACACAATATGCCAGGATTTCCCCACACAATATGCCAGGATTTCCCCACACAATATGCCAGGATTATGCATCTCAACGTGCCAGGATTTAGCCACCCTCTTCCTCCCCCCTTCCCCAGTACTTACCTCCTCGTTGCTGCTCTGTCTCCCGGTGCTGCAGGTCCGTGGCTGTGAGGGAAGCGTTGTGCGCTCCCGTCCAGCCAATGCGGCTTCAATAAAGTTTGTTTTAAAAAAAAGTTTAAACAAACTTTATTGATCCGCGCGGCTGAGGGGAGCGCACAACGGAGAAAACACACACACTCACTCTGTGGTAACCTTTTGGGAATACAAATTAAGCAGTCACTAGGTGGCAGCACACATGAAAGCAAAAAACATCCATATGCCTGTGATAACATTGTAGCGGCTTCAAGAGACTGGGAAGTTGTTGATGGGATATTTGATATTGTCCTGGGTGTGCAGTGTGGTGATGGGTCATCTCCTGGGTGTGCAGTGTGGTGATGGGACATGTCCTGGGTGTGCTGTCTGGTGATGGGGCATCTCCTGGGTGTGCTGTCTGGTGATGGGGCATCTCCTGGGTGTGCAGTGTGGTGATGGGACATGTTCTGGGTGTGCTGTCTGGTGATGGGGCATCTCCTGGGTGTGCAGTGTGGTGATGGGTCATGTCCTGGGTGTGCAGTGTGGTGATGGGTCATGTCCTGGGTGTGCTGTCTGGGGATGGGGCATGTCCTGGGTGTGCTGCCTGGGGATGGGGCATGTCCTGGGTGTGCTGTCTGGGGATGGGTCATGTCCTGGGTGTGCAGTGTGGTGATGGGTCATGTCCTGGGTGTGCTGTCTGGGGATGGGGCATGTCCTGGGTGTGCTGCCTGGGGATGGGGCATGTCCTGGGTGTGCTGTCTGGGGATGGGTCATGTCCTGGGTGTGCAGTGTGGTGATGGGTCATGTCCTGGGTGTGCAGTGTGGTGATGGGACATGTCCTGGGTGTGCAGTGTGGTGATGGGTCATGTCCTGGGTGTGCAGTGTGGTGATGGGTCATGTCCTGGGTGTGCAGTGTGGTGATGGGTCATGTCCTGGGTGTGCAGTGTGGTGATGGGGCATGTCCTGGGTGTGCTGTCTGGGGATGGGGCATGTCCTGGGTGTGCAGTGTGGTGATGGGGCATGTCCTGGGTGTGCTGCCTGGGGATGGGGCATGTCCTGGGTGTGCTGTCTGGGGATGGGTCATGTCCTGGGTGTGCAGTGTGGTGATGGGTCATGTCCTGGGTGTGCAGTGTGGTGATGGGTCATGTCCTGGGTGTGCAGTTTGGGGATGGGGCATGTCCTGGGTGTGCTGTCTGGGGATGGGGCATGTCCTGGGTGTGCAGTGTGGTGATGGGGCATGTCCTGGGTGTGCTGCCTGGGGATGGGGCATGTCCTGGGTGTGCTGTCTGGGGATGGGGCATGTCCTGGGTGTGCTGTCTGGGGATGGGGCATGTCCTGGGTGTGCTGTCTGGGGATGGGGCATGTCCTGGGTGTGCAGTGCAGCGCCGCCATCAGGGGGTGATTTGCGATATACATCACCCCCTGGCACTTTAAAAAAAAATAAAATAATAATAATTTTTTTATTTTAAAAAAAGGGGCATCTGCCAGGGCATTCCTCATTCCTGGGGCACCATGGCAGCTGCCCAGTGCAGCAGTTTTTTTCTTTCTTTCTTTTTCTGCAGCTTGAGAAAAAGAGGTCTCAGCCAATTGGCTGAGAGTTCAAAAGCCTCTGATTAGCTGAGATCCTCCTTCACGCAAGGAACTCAAAGCACAGAGAGGTAAGTGAAAACAGACAGTGTGTGTGTATGTCAGTGTGAGTGTGTGTGTGTATGTCAGTGTGAGTGTGTGTGTGTATGTCAGTGTGAGTGTGTGTGTGTATGTCAGTGTCAGTGAGAGTGTGTGTATGTCAGTGAGAGTTTGTGTGTATGTCAGTGAGAGTGTGTGTGTATGTCAGTGAGAGTGTGTGTGTATGTCAGTGAGAGTGTGTGTGTATGTCAGTGTCAGTGAGTGTGTGTGTATGTCAGTGTCAGTGAGTGTGTGTGTATGTCAGTGTCAGTGAGTGTGTGTGTATGTCAGTGTCAGTGAGTGTGTGTGTATGTCAGTGTCAGTGAGTGTATGTCAGTGTCAGTGAGTGTGTGTGTGTATGTCAGTGTCAGTGAGTGTGTGTGTATGTCAGTGTCAGTGTGTGTGTATGTCAGTGAGTGTGGATGTCAGTGAGAGTGTGTGTGGATGTCAGTGTCAGTGTGTGTAACCGTTGCTGGGATTGAACCCTGGACCTCTGTGTTTCTGGTGCCTGTGACTGTTCTGTGCACCACCAGAGGGCTTGGTTTTTTTCACCATTGCTATGTGTCTGTCTGTACCTTCTGCCCATACTTAATAAAGCTCAGGTGTTCCTTGTCCATCGTTACTGCCTTATTTAAACCCCCTCCTCCCAGCACTCTTTGCTGGAACATTTTGCCTGCCTGCCTGTCCTTTGCTTGTGCTATTGTTTTGTTCCCTGACCTACTTATATCTACTTGGCCTGTACCCTGACTACTCAGTCCTTCTCCAGTCCTGACCTTTTGGCTTGTGACCCCGACTACGTTTTCTGATTTGCCCGTTTGTTCCTGTTTGTCAAGATGCCCAAAAGAAGCCCTCAAAACCCTAATTGTGGCCACTCAAAGCCTGGGGCTCCACCCTTGGGGGAGAGTGGTCACCCTGCACAGGGTATCACACCTGCTCTGGCCCCTGCACCTGGACTCCAGCCGGAACTGGCATCCATGCCGGTGACAGTATGTCAGTGAGAGTGTGTGTGAGTGACAGACTGTCTGTATATGTGTGGAATGGAGTGTGTGGATAAAGGGGTTAACTTCTGTGACACTGCTTATATCTGTCTAGCCACGCAAGGGGTAAACTCTTCTGACACTGCCTCTGTCTAGCCACCCAAGGGGTTAACTCTTCTGACACTGCCTCTGTCTAGCCACCCAAGGGGTTAACTCTTCTGACACTGCCTATATATGTCAACCAATCCAGGGGTTAACTCATCTGACACTGACTATATCTGTCTGGATTTTGTTACTGGTCACGTTAGGTGTCCCCCCCCCCCCCCCCCCCCCTTGATAGCTTATCAATTAATATGTGACATGCAGCGGATACGGACCCCAAACTTTGTCACATATTCATTGTTAAACTATCGGGGGGGCACAGAATTTTTTTCAGTAAGGGGCCCTGAAATTTCTGATGGGGCATGTCCTGGGTGTGCAGTGTGGGGATGGGGCATGTCCTGGGTGTGCAGTGTGGGGATGGGGCATGTCCTGGGTGTGCAGTGTGGGGATGGGGCATGTCCTGGGTGGGCTGCCTGGGGATGGGGCATGTCCTGGGTGGGCTGCCTGGGGATTGGACTTAAATCATGCCCTGTCATATGCCCTTTTACCTGAGAAAGGACCATCATCCACTGACTATATCTATCAGTTACAGGGTTACAGTACCGTGCTAATCATTACTTGTTCAAATGTTCCATATGGATTATGTTCACTGGAACAGATATACTGGACACACAGCCGCTGATACTGAGATACTGGACACACAGCCGCTGATACTGAGAGACTGGATACCGGACACACAGCCACTGATACTGAGATACCGGACACCAGTGGCGTAGCGTGGGGGGTGCTGGGGGGGCCGGCCGCACCGGGCGCAATATCTGGGGGGGCGCACTAGCCCTATGCGGCCGCATTGGCCGCCAGGGCCGTCTTTAACGCGGGGCAAACGGGGCAGCTGCCCTGGGCCCATTTACTCCTGGGGGGCCCCAAGGCAGCTGTCCCGTGGGCCCCCAGCCCCTGCTGCCGCGTTCACAGCACATTGCGCTTGTGAACGCTTTTTTCCGGCAAGCCGTATCCGATGGATGCGACGGCCGTAAAAAAAAAAAAAAAAAAAACTGACGCCGGATGTGACGTCGCGTCACATCCGGTGTCTGTTTCCCTCCTCCGTGCAAGAGGGAAGACTGCACGGAGGAGACATCCGCCGGGGGACACGGAGCCGCTTCATGTAAGTACGGGGGGGGGGGGGCGGGGGGCTGGCACAATATTCCTGGTATCTGACTGGCACAATATTACTGGGTATCTGATTGGCACAATATTACTGGGTATCTGATTGGCACTATATTACTGGGTATCTGACTGGCACTATATTACTGGGTATCTGATTGGCACTATATTACTGGGTATCTGATTGGCACTATATTACTGGGTATCTGATTGGCACTATATTACTGGGTATCTGATTGGCACAATATTACTGGGTATCTGATTGGCACAATATTACTGGGTATCTGACTGGCACTATATTACTGGGCATCTGATTGGCACAATATTACTGGGTATCTGATTGGCACTATATTACTGGGTATCTGATTGGCACTATATTACTGGGTATCTGATTGGCACAATATTACTGGGTATCTGACTGGCACTATATTACTGGGCATCTGATTGGCACAATATTACTGGGTATCTGACTGGCACTATATTACTGGGTATCTGACTGGCACTATATTACTGGGTATCTGATTGGCACAATATTACTGGGTATCTGATTGGCACTATATTACTGGGCATCTGATTGGCACTATATTACTGGGCATCTGATTGGCACTATATTACTGGGTATCTGATTGGCACTATATTACTGGGCATCTGATTGGCACTATATTACTGGGTATCTGATTGGCACTATATTACTGGGCATCTGATTGGCACTATATTACTTGGCATCTGATTGGCACTATATTACTGGGCATCTGATTGGCACTATATTACTTGGCATCTGATTAGCACTATATTACTGGGTATCTGATTGGCACTATATTACTTGGCATCTGATTGGCACTATATTACTGGGCATCTGACTGGCACTATATTACTGGGCATCTGGCTGGCACAATAATACTGGGCATCTGACTGGCACAATAATACTGGGCATCTGACTGGCACAATAATACTGGGCATCTGACTGGCACTATATTACTGGGCATCTGGCTGGCACAATAATACTGGGCATCTGACTGGCACAATAATACTGGGCATCTGACTGGCACTATATTACTGGGCATCTGGCTGGCACAATAATACTGGGCATCTGGCTGGCATATTACAGGCATCTGGCTGGCACTATATTACTGGGCTCTGACTGGCACAATATTACAGGCATCTGACTGGCATAATATTACAGGCATCTGACTGGCACAATATTACAGGCATCTGACTGGCATAATATTACAGGCATCTGACTGGCACAATATTACAGGCCTCTGACTGGCACAATATTCCTGGCCTCTGACTGGCACACTATTACAAGCATCTGACTGGCATAATATTACAGGCATCTGACTGGCATAATATTACAGGCATCTGACTGGCATAATATTACAGGCATCTGACTGGCACAATATTACAGGCATCTGACTGGCACAATATTCCTGGCCTCTGACTGCACACTATTACAGGCATCTGACTGGCACCATATTACAGGCATCTGACAGGCACCATATTCCTGGGCTCTGACAGGCACCATATTCCTGGGCTCTGACTGGCACAATATTCCTGGGCTCTGACTGGCACAATATTATTGGTATCTGACTGGCACAATATTATTGGTATCTGACTGGAACAATATTACTGGTATCTGACTGGCACATTATTACTGGGCTCTGACTGGCACAATATTGCAGGCATCTGACTGGCACAATATTGCAGGCATCTGACTGGCACAATATTGCAGGCATCTGACTGGCACAATATTACTAGGCTCTGACTGGCACAATATTACTGGGCTCTGACTGGCACAATATTACTGGCATCCGAAAGTTACAATATTACTGGCATCTGAATGGCACAACAATTATGGCATATGTGTGTGTGTGTGTGGGGGGGGGGGGGGGGGGTGTAACATTAGAGGTACAGGATTGAGGAAGTTGGCTCCATCTAGCCCAGTCTTGGATCATCTCCAGGGTATGGTTCCATTTTGATGTTTAGTTTTTGTTCTTGATATTTTTTGTCGTTTACGATGGTTGTGAGACGACATATAATAGCATGGCCCATGCTAGGTTACTACATGTGTATATTTGTATTCATAGACCTGCTGAAAATGTGGAGAATGTGTGTAATGCATGTTCGCACTCAATAAAGTGTTGGAAAATAAACTTGTATTTAGATGCATTTTACTTTAATTACATAAGTATTTTCATAACAAACAATACATGTGCTTGGGGGGTAAGGGTTTCTTTAACTAATCTAGTAGAAGAGACTCGAGTGCTAAAATCCACGGGTTAGGGGGCGCAAATTACTTGCCTTGCCCCGGGTGCTGACAACCCACGCTACGCCACTGCCGGACACACAGCCGCTGGTACTGAGATACTGGATACCGGACACACAGCCGCTGGTACTGGGAGACTGGATACCGGACACACAGCCGCTGGTACTGGGAGACTGGATACCGGACACACAGCCGCTGGTACTGGGAGACTGGATACCGGACACACAGCCGCTGGTACTGGGAGACTGGATACCGGACACACAGCCGCTGGTACTGAGAGACTGGATACCGGACACACAGCCGCTGGTACTGAGAGACTGGATACCGGACACACAGCCGCTGGTACTGAGATACCGGACACACAGCCGCTGGTACTGAGATACCGGACACACAGCCGCTGGTACTGAGATACCGGACACACAGCCGCTGGTACTGAGATACCGGACACACAGCCGCTGGTACTGAGATCCTGGATACCGGACACACAGCCGCTGGTACTGAGATCCTGGATACCGGACACACAGCCGCTGGTATTTAAGAGCAGCATTTGTGGTAGGTGGAGCGGAGGGGTTACGTCACCCTTCTTAGAGGTGACTTCAATGCTACTTTGGATCCATGTCTTGACTCCTGCACTCCGCTGCTCCAAAATTAAGCAGGTAAAGCATTCAACATCCAACGACTAAAGACTTTACTAAAGACAGCACTTCATAATGGTTATTCACAAAAACTATATTTTTATTTTCCAAAGACATTTACATCTGCTCAATAGCTCTATAATAACCACCATAACCTGGTCTGACCATGCCCCAGTCCAAATTACCTTGACCAGAGGGAAAATTCATTGGAAGATTAATTTAACAACAATAATGTTCTCGCTTACCTTCAGACCGCCCCACGCAATTATTTGTGGTAAAATTGCTCATCTGGCAAATCTCATCCAATATAATAGGCAGACCATACGGCGATCATCCAAGTTTGAGACGTATGCCTAACCTTACATTTTTGCTCGTCAATTTATCATTCCCTTCTTACCCTTTGGTCAAAACTTGCCAGCCGATGCCATGACATTCGAAACACTTTGCATGACAGAAGAGCACTGGTTCCAAAGCATACTACATATACCGATGGGAACGCGGCTGCTGCGTTTGTCTAGCTATAATCCGGCATGGCCACATTAGCAGTCCTTCTACCCAGATTCAAGAAAATGCATATATACTATTAACTAGATGGTCCATGATAGCCTAAGCGCTCGGTAAAATATACCTAGCCGATAGACGCTGTGCACACATACAGTGAGGAGATTTCATACACATTTGGTAAAACTACACCTTATTTCCCACGTATTGGAATATGATTTTTTTGGAAGGTCATTAAGAAAGCTGGCGACCCACCGCTTGGCAGATCATTGATCCACTTATTAAATGCTGAAAGGCTTCTTATATACAGACACTGGAAAAAGTCTCATCCCCTTACGTTTCGGGAGCTGCTGGCCTCCCTGAGTCAATATGCTGGATGGGAGATATTGTGTTGCCTGGTAAAGGTATAATGTGTTTATATATAATAAATAGCTGCCCTGGTCCATGTATCTGGAAGACCCCGACCGTGGGACGGACTAGTGATGCACCTTACTTCTTGTTTAGTAAATACTATTTGTGATATTTAACATACCAGCGGTACCAGCCTACTTTGTTACATTATTTCATCTATACCTTTGCTTGCTTGCAGGACATCTTTCTCCACTTTGCCCCCTCTTATTCCCCCCTCCCCCTTCATTTTTTTTTTTTATGCCCCATTTCCTATTTATAATAACGGGACTTTCCTTGCAAATTTGCGACTGTAGTAACTGTATTTTTTTTTTTTTTTTTTACATATTTAATATCTTCGACTTGTTCTATACACGCTGCTCTTCGGTTTCTATCGCAATCTACCATGCTCCCCGCCAGGGAACTTCTCCTTAAATGTGGAATAACTTTACCAATATCCCTAGAAATATCCTCCAATATCTCTAGAAATATCCGGCCTCGCTGCTTCTAAAGCCAAAATGCACCTGTTTAAAGTGCTACAGATTTCTTGATTTTATAAGTTCCAATGCGTCTGCGTTCCCCCAATACATACAGGGTGCCACCCAGCCGGTACTACACCAGTCGGCACATGTTAAGTCTATGTTAACATGGAATCATTAACTGTAAAAACTGACTCAGACTAATGGGAGTTGTGGACCCCCACGCTTGTTGGAGTGTGGCAAGGGCTAGTTAAGCGTTAGGACCAACTGCACCTGGCATGACGCAATCTTACCAACCTCCGTGTGATGGGACAAAGTATCGGGACAAACCTCCTACATATTAAACCTTGATTGAGCTAAGGACTGTGATGGGAGTTGTAGTCCTCTCACACCCACCAGCACAAACTCCTGCAAAGTAGGGTATTAACCTTACATGAGCATTCAAATGTAAGTACAGGGCAGTGATAGGAGTTACAGTCCTCAGCACAATCCTTCTACATAGAGTATTAATCCTTTTAGTGCTATCTGTGACAGACAAAGGGCAGTGATGGGAGTTATAGTCCTCAGCACAATCCTTCTACACAGGGTATTAATCCTTTTAGTGATAGCTGTGGTGGGCAAATGGCAGTAATGGGAGTTGTACTCCTCAGCACAAACCTTATACACAGGGTATTAATCCTTTTAGTGCTATCTGTGGCAGGCAAAGAGCAGTGATGGGAGTTATAGTCCTCAGCACAATCCTTCTACACAGGGTATTCATTCTTTTAGTGCTATCTGTGGCGGGCAAAGGGCAGTAATGGGAGTTGTAGTCCTCAGCACAAACCTTATACACAGGGTATTAATATTTTTAGTGCTAGCTGTAGTGGGAGTTATAATCCTCAGCAGTTAGAATGGCAGACCTAGGTTCAGAGTAATGGGAGTTGAAGCCCTGAGCTACAGCTCTGCCATTTCCAAGAGCCGAGGGTCTCTGGTCTAGTGGTCTCTACCCCCAGCAGCCCACCACATGTTAACCATGTGAGTGCCAGGGGCTGAGCCCTGCAGGGGGCATTGCCATCCCCTCTCTTCTATTTGAGATTCCTGGCTCCCTGCTGCACAGCCCACACCCCTCCTCAGACCCCCACACCCCTCCTCAGACCCCCACGGCCCCTCCCCCTTGCTCCCCCAGTCCCCTCCCCCTCCTCATTCCCTCACTTTGTTGCTGCTGGCAGGGGAGGCCCAGGCTGCCAGCCCCACGTGATCCGGCGCAGCCAATCAGCGTGCAGCCTGCCCGCTCCCCCTCCTGGCCGGGAATGTAACATGGCGCTGGCTGATGGCTGCAGGGAAGCGGAGCATGTAGGACAATAAGAGGCCGGAGCCGCGGATGGGGGTCTGCAGAGCCGCTACATGGAGAGGAATCCCCCCGTGCATGCACCTGGACACCTAACACGGCCTCATAATGGTAACTGACACCCGGGCAGGAATCAGCCCACCATGCAGGGCCGGGCCTAGCGCACCCAGCCAGCCAACCAACATGCCAGGCAGCCACACTGCACATACACAGCCTGACTGACTGCATACACAGCTACACTGCACATACACAGCCTGACTGACTGCATACACAGCCACACTGCACATACACAGCCTGACTGACTGCATACACAGCCACACTGCACATACACAGCCTGACTGACTGCATACACAGCCTGACTGACTGCACATACACAGCCTGACTGACTGCATACACAGCCACACTGCACATACACAGCCTGACTGACTGCACATACACAGCCACACTGCACATACACAGCCTGACTGACTGCACATACACAGCCTGACTGACTGCATACACAGCCACACTGCACATACACAGCCTGACTGACTGCATACACAGCCACACTGCACATACACAGCCTGACTGACTGCATACACAGCCACACTGCACATACACAGCCTGACTGACTGCATACACAGCCACACTGCACATACACAGCCTGACTGACTGCATACACAGCCACACTGCACATACACAGCCTGACTGACTGCATACACAGCCACACTGCACATACACAGCCTGACTGACTGCACACACAGCCACACTGCACATACACAGCCTGACTGACTGCACATACACAGCCTGACTGACTGCACATACACAGCCTGACTGACTGCACATACACAGCCTGACTGACTGCACATACACAGCCTGACTGACTGCACATACACAGCCTGACTGACTGCATACACAGCCTGACTGACTGCACATACACAGCCTGACTGACTGCATACACAGCCACACTGCACATACACAGCCTGACTGACTGCACATACACAGCCTGACTGACTGCATACACAGCCACACTGCACATATACAGCCTGACTGACTGCATACACAGCCACACTGCACATACACAGCCTGACTGACTGCATACACAGCCACACTGCACATACACAGCCTGACTGACTGCATACACAGCCTGACTGACTGCATACACAGCCTGACTGACTGCATACACAGCCACACTGCACATACACAGCCTGACTGACTGCATACACAGCCTGACTGACTGCATACACAGCCACACTGCACATACACAGCCTGACTGACTGCATACACAGCCACACTGCACATACACAGCCTGACTGACTGCACACACAGCCACACTGCACATACACAGCCTGACTGACTGCATACACACAGCCACACAGAACATACACAGCCTGACTGACTGCATACACACAGCCACACAGAACATACACAGCCTGACTGACTGCATACACAGCCACACTGCACATACACAGCCTGACTGACTGCATACACAGCCACACTGCACATACACAGCCTGACTGACTGCATACACAGCCTGACTGACTGCATACACAGCCTGACTGACTGCATACACTGCACACATACACAGCCTGACTGACTGCATACACAGCCACACTGCACATACACAGCCTGACTGACTGCATACACAGCCACACTGCACATACACAGCCTGACTGACTGCATACACAGCCTGACTGACTGCATACACAGCCTGACTGACTGCATACACAGCCACACTGCACATACACAGCCTGACTGACTGCATACACAGCCACACTGCACATACACAGCCTGACTGACTGCACACACAGCCACACTGCACATACACAGCCTGACTGACTGCATACACAGCCACACTGCACATATACAGCCTGACTGACTGCATACACAGCCACACTGCACATACACAGCCTGACTGACTGCATACACAGCCACACTGCACATACACAGCCTGACTGACTGCATACACAGCCACACTGCACATACACAGCCTGACTGACTGCATACACAGCCACACTGCACATATACAGCCTGACTGACTGCATACACAGCCACACTGCACATACACAGCCTGACTGACTGCATACACAGCCACACTGCACATATACAGCCTGACTGACTGCATACACAGCCACACTGCACATACACAGCCTGACTGACTGCATACACAGCCTGACTGACTGCATACACTGCACATATACAGCCTGACTGACTGCATACACAGCCTGACTGACTGCATACACTGCACATATACAGCCTGACTGACTGCATACACAGCCACACTGCACATACACAGCCTGACTGACTGCATACACAGCCACACTGCACATACACAGCCTGACTGACTGCATACACAGCCTGACTGACTGCATACACAGCCACACTGCACATATACAGCCTGACTGACTGCATACACAGCCTGACTGACTGCATACACTGCACATATACAGCCTGACTGACTGCATACACAGCCTGACTGACTGCATACACTGCACATATACAGCCTGACTGACTGCATACACAGCCACACTGCACATACACAGCCTGACTGACTGCATACACAGCCACACTGCACATACACAGCCTGACTGACTGCATACACAGCCACACTGCACATACACAGCCTGACTGACTGCATACACAGCCACACTGCACATATACAGCCTGACTGACTGCACACACAGCCACACTGCACATACACAGCCTGACTGACTGCATACACAGCCACACTTCACATACACAGCCTGACTGACTGTATACGCAGCCACCCTCCATACACACGCGCACGCAGCCACCCTCCATACACACGCGCACGCAGCCACCCTCCATACACACGCGCACGCAGCCACCCTCCATACACACGCGCACGCAGCCACCCTCCATACACACGCGCACGCAGCCACCCTCCATACACACGCGCACGCAGCCACCCTCCATACACACGCGCACGCAGCCACCCTCCATACACACGCGCACGCAGCCACCCTCCATACACACGCGCACGCAGCCACCGTCCATACACACGCGCAGCCACCCTCCATACACACACACAGCCACCCTCCATACACACACACACACACACAGCCACCCTCCATACATACACACACACACACACAGCCACCCTCCATACACACACACACACACACACAGCCACCCTCCATACACACACACACACAGCCACCCTCCATACACACACACACACACACACAGCCACCCTCCATACACACACACAGCCACCCTCCATACACACACACAGCCACCCTCCATACACACACACAGCCACCCTCCATACACACACACAGCCACCCTCCATACACACACACAGCCACCCTCCATACACACACACAGCCACCCTCCATACACACACACAGCCACCCTCCATACACGCACACACACAGCCACCCTCCATACACACACACACACAGCCACCCTCCATACACACACACACACACAGCCACCCTCCATACACACACACACACACAGCCACCCTCCATACACACACACACACAGCCACCCTCCATACACACACACACACAGCCACCCTCCATACACACACACACACAGCCACCCTCCATACACACACACACACACACACACAGCCACCCTCCATACACACACACACACACACACACAGCCACCCTCCATACACACACACACACACACAGCCACCCTCCATACACACACACACACACACACACACACAGCCACCCTCCATACACACACACACACACAGCCAGCCTACACACACACACACACACACACACACACACACACACACAGCCAGCCTACACACACACACACACACACACACACACACACACACAGCCAGCCTACACACACACACACACACACACAGCCACCCTCCATACACACACACACAGCCAGCCTACACACACACACACACACACACACACAGCCACCCTCCATACACACACACACAGCCACCCTCCATACACACACACACACAGCCACCCTCCATACACACACACACAGCCACCCTCCATACACACACACACAGCCACCCTCCATACACACACACACAGCCACAGAGAGAGACATGCAAATGTGACGTGTCCTGTGTACAAACCAATATTTACATGCTGCTTGATGACTTTCCATCTCCTGCTGTGTGATGTACAGTTACATTGCATATAATGCAGCTAGAGGCCTGCCACTAACTAACCTGGAATGACCCTTTACAAACCTCTACATGTGTGAGGTTAGGTGGAGTAGTGTGTCTACCCTACTGCTGCATAAGAACAGGACCACAATTATAATTAAAGGGACTGTCTGATGCCCAAAATGCATCTTCCAAATATTATATATTATAATACGATATATTTATAATAATATATAAGTACTTTAAAATGCATGTTTTGCATTGCTTAAAATTTAAAATGCAGCTAGATGAAATTGTAAAAGTCAATTCCATTTTTTGGGGGGGATTTGTTTTTGCTGCAGGAACCAGTGACAATAATTTAATTCAAATGAATAACATTTCCTGTCTCTCTAGTGATGTCATCAGACAATGTGTTGCACTGTTAACAGATCCTACTGTTTATCACAGTCCACACAAAGTATTCTATTCCATCAGCACAGGAAGTGACTAAATGAAGCAAAACTTTATATCCTCGGTGTCTATATAATCAGTGATGCTGCACCTGCAGTAAACATGCAGAGTAATCACTGGGGGAGGGCTTGAGTCAAATATTAAAAATGTGATTTATACAGAATGCCTACATCAAATCACACTGGACAAAAAGCCTGTGCACTATACAAGCAGTGATCTTCATCTTGCACCAAAGCGAGTTTGGGGACTAGACTGTCCCTCTTAATGGTCTGATGGTTTGATTTCCCTTCTTGCTGTACTGTTGCTAATTTAGCACCAGGACCAGGACAGCGTGTATACGTTTCTTTACATGAAAACTGTATGATGCTGCAGCCCTGACTCCTACCACTTTTGGTTTGTTTGACCTAGATCCCATTCCCTGGAACCTGCATGATCTAGGCTGGCTTCTGAATTGGCCTGTTCAGCTTTTAAAGTCTACAAATTTGTGTGAAGCTTTGTAGTTTAATACACTAGCATGGTCCTCAACATGACTGATTTTGTTTATTAATCTGTCACAAAGTAATGGCCACATGTATGGTATCCTAGAATATTACTACTTTTTAGGATATGTTTGGATGTATGTAGAGCAGTTTCCTCAAGGCCTTAATTTAAAGGACAACTGTCGGCAAAAAAAATCTGGACCTGAATCACATTTTTAATAGAAATACTGTAATGAAAGTGTACAATGAAAGCACCTTCTGAGCCCTGTTTGCTTGTATAGCTCTATTAGGGGGTGTCCATTCTGTTTAGAATCTTGACCTCGAAGGAGGAAGTTCCGACCCAAGATGTCTGGCCCCTTGTAGAGCTAAACCAGAAATAATGTCATTTATTGGTATTCTTTCATTATAGAATTTCTATTTAAACTGCCTACATTTGATGCAATCTTTCAAGTAAATATAACTTCATAGTTTGCCGACAGTTATCCATTAACACTGACAGTATTTATTTTATGTATATAATTTGTTTTTTTGGCCAGAAGCTTGGAAATTCCTGTATTTTCATTTTTTATTCTTTCTCATTTAAAAAAAAATGTATCACAAGGGGTCCTGGACCCTAAAATTGCCCCAACCTTTCTGTACCATGCTAAATTGTAAAATGAATGTGTGTAATATTTGAAAGGTTAAATGATTCTCTCTGGCAGAGGCTCTATTGCATTGGACTTGAAAATGCATGTATTTGTATACTAGTACAATCATCCACGAAGAGTATATGGGATTTTTATTTCCTTTTATATACCGTATTTATCGGCGTATAACACGCGCCGGCGTATAACACGCACCTCATTTTAAGAAGGAAATTTCAGGAAAAAAAACTTACATTTCAAATAAAGAACTTTGAAGCCCAATATGCCATTTTAATATGCCAGGATATTGCCCCCAATATGCCATTTAATATGCCAGGATATTGCCCCCAATATGCCAGGATATTGCCCCTTAGCATGCTCGTTATTCCACCCTCCTCCCCCCCCCTTCCCCAGACCCCAGTACTTACCTCGTTCCTGCTCCGTCTCCCGTTGCTCTGAAGGTGCGTGGCTGTGAGGGAAGCGTTGTGAGCTCCCCTCCAGCCACGCGGAACAATAAAGTTTGTTTTTAAAAAAAAAAACACACTTTGTTGACCACGCGGCTGGAGGGGAGCGCACAACGCTTCCCTCACAGCCACGCAGCTTCAGAGCACCGGGAGACGGAGCAGGAACGAGGTAAGTTTTAGATTTTTTAAATTTTTTCATTATATCGGCGTATAACACGCACACATCATTTGCTCCCTATTTTCAGGGAGAAAAAGTGCGTGTTATACGCCGATAAATACGGTACTATAATTAATGCAGCACTCCAGCCTGAATCAAATGGACAACTTAATGCATGATAAAGCTAACATATTACAGAAATATGCACTAATTTGATCATTTTTATGTAGTACATAAAAAAAAAACATATATTTTGCAGGATTTATTCATAGTGCAGGGTGAAGCATTATTGGTCTGTTACCTTTGTAACCTAAACATTGTTTTTACAGTGCATGGAGAGAATACAAATTAACAGCTATGTTACGGTGATGCAGTTCCTTGTAGTGGCAGGTTTGTGTGCGCATACTTGAACTTTTGTTTGGGGGTAATAGATGCTTACCCCCTCCCAGTCCCATCGGTGATAAGGCACACTGAAAGCTTGCTCCCCCCACTAGTGGATGGGTTCAGGAACTACATTCAAAGGTTGAATGGCATGTCTGCTTAAGAGAGACAGAGACTTCTGTGTGGGGCCTGGAGAATGTAAGAAAGTCTGGACTGGATTTTTCTTTTTTTAAATGTGAGATTTGACTGTTCTGTTTAAATGGCAAAACCTGCCCTGCCCTGTGGAACATGCAAAAACATAGAAATGGGTTAATGTGCAATATCAAGCCACAAGGTGATGTCTTAATCAAGAGATGCCAGACACGTTTACAACATATATTTCTCTTATTTTATGCATTTGCTGCTATTCTGCTAATACAATGTATAGATCATTTATTGATTCTCTACATACACAGTATAAGCAGTGTTTAGATTGAAAGCCCCTTTAACATTTACTGTAGTTTGGATATGGCTTTTATACAGTGTTTATTTTCTAGTCTAGCCAGATATTTGTTACATGACTCTCTTCTGCAGACAAGCTGATAGCACCAGACCAGACCAGGTAGAGAACCAATGAATCTCTCAGCCTGGATAGTTTTCTAAAAGACCAATATGTATAATAACAGAATGGATGAAACACTGACTTCTCAATTCATTTTTGCACTGACGGGTATTTGGTGAATTCACACAGGCTTGCATTCCCAGTAATTTGTGGAGAGACATAAATTGCATTATTGATCGGCACGTCCTTTCAAGGGACACCCCAGGAATCCAATTAACTCATCATGTATCTGATAGTGTTTAACCTGTACATTGCACCGGGTGTTCCTTTTGCATGCAGATAATCCTTTAGGATGTCTTGTTTTCCAACACTTGGTTACGTTTTTTCCCTTTTACAATAAATAATATGGGTGCTGGAGAGACCCCCCCAAACTGCATCAAGTCACCCTGCACAGTCACCAAATCTCTGAGATTTTGCTCCCTAATCCTGGAACTCAAGTGCTGCACAATGAATACAAACGCTTTAACCTAAATATAGCTTATACTGTGATTGGACAGATTAGTACATGCTTGATAATTATAGCAGAATTGCAAACAAATGCCTAAATTAGGAGAAAAATGTGTTTTAAATGGAGTCTCCTCCTTATGACATCACATGTGGCACGGTATGCAAATTACACATTTCCTATTGAAAACCAGTTAATTTGCATATCAAGCCACAGGTGATGTCATAAGCTGGAGACACCCCAGAAACATTGTTTTCTCCTAATTTAGTCATTTGTTTGATCTATACATTGTGTTTGCAGAATTGAGAGCGAATGCATTATATACAAGCAATGTGCGTAGCATGGTCTCCTGCTTGCAAATTTGTTTTAAAGGCGAACTGAACTTTTACCTTGTAGTAAGCGCAGTACTAGCTGTTAAACATTTTCTCTGTTTTTACACATTGGGTTTTTTTTTTTTTAGTAGGAACTCGCTGCAAGTTATGTATCACTGTGATTGCGCTTTTTTGTTGTTGGGTAGTCTGCTTTATAAATAGACGCACACCCAGGTAACGCCATTATGTAGCGCTATCCGCTTGTGTGCCATGATTATTAGTCGCCCCCTAGGTCTGCCTCTCCTATACGTTGTGCGTTGGTAACTAACTGGAATTTTTTTTTCTCCTGGCCCTTTGTACAGATATGCAATATAAATATATATGAAATGTATATGAAAATGAGTAATTTGTGTATATAGTACAGTGCTTTCTACCCAGAGGCTCTGTGGTGGTACCGCCTGTAATGCAGGAAGTCATGTTTTTTTTTTGTCTGTTTTTGGATTAGGCCCCACACCCTCATCTTCTTCTTAGAACAAAGAGCAGGGTCCCTTCCGACAGACACAGCTGCTGACCCCTGCTTCCCTCCTTCCAAACCCGTGTGAGGCTATTCCCCTGTGATTGAGAGGGGATTGGACTGGTCAGGGGTACGCAGGGGACACACTGCAGGGGGCGCTCCACACTTTGCAAAAAACGTATTCTGGTTAAATCACTTTAACTCTTTGATTGCTGCCACTGAGCTCAGCAGGAAACAAATGATGTGGAATATTAGCACCGGTTACGTGGTGTGCTTAATATGTCTGATATTAGATATCTGACTGGGGACTAGGAGTCACAAGAAAGACCAAAATATCACTCCCTTTCACAAATATTAATATTAAAATATTAATATCTGACAAATGACAAACAAACAAAAAACTCCCTATTCTTTTGCACTTAGATCCTGTTCTGTTTGATTCCTGTGAAAGGGGGGCATTACAGCCCTCTGGTCAAATGCAAAAGAGTATTTGGCTGAAGTGGCCCTTTAATAGTGTATATCACGTGTACACACTAATATTTGCTGATGGCTGTACAACTCCCGTGTCCCCAGCCAGCCATTCATTGTCCGATCACTGAACTTCCTGTTAAGATGATTGTAAAAAAAAAGATGTTGATATAATTGTTGAGGTTTTTGTTTTCATTTATTAAGTCTCCAGTTATGTAAATAGTTTCTATGTGTTGGGAAGTTTCAGGTTACATACTATTTTATCCTGTTATCTGTACCTTCCTCAGTCTTACCAGCAGCCTCCATATAGCTATACGTTGCGTATAACTGTCTGTATTCACAGTAAAATCATTGTTTAGGTGATGCAGTCCCTTCAAGAGCTAGTTAAGGAGAGAGTATGTTGTCCTTATGCAGCTCTGTATCTTGATATAATTCACAGAAGCAGTTTATTTCTGTCACTGTTACCAGGTGCTTTGCTGTCAGTAATATCTGACTCCATTGATTTTTCCAGCATAATATCAGGCTGGCTGTATTACATCTGACAAACCACTGATCACTTCACAGTACCCAGCATGGGGGGTCTTTATCAGATCCCATCCCCCCCACATGGCTGGATAGGCATGATACTCTTTTAAATAGGCTTCTAGCTAGCCGTGGTAATTTTAAAGATTTGCATATTGGCTCTGGATATCAGAGGATATTGCAAATGCTTTGGGTGTTTTAAAATCAAAAATACTGTCTCTTTTTTTGAATTCCTGTATAATGCATTGTTATAAAGTGACAGTGTGTAAAGATGTAACTCTGCATTATCCATGGCCAGCTGAGCTCTTCTATATATTCCTCTATACATTGTGCAGGGTCTGGTGAGTTTCTCCTGCTAGAAGAACAGAGTTGGCCCTGTATAATGCATTGTTATAAAGTGACAGTGTGTAAAGATGTAACTCTGGATTATCCATGGCTAGCTGAGCTCTTCTATATATTCTTCTATACATTGTGCAGGGTCTGGTGAGTTTCTCCTGCTAGAAGAACAGAGTTGGCCCTGTATAATGCATTGTTATATAGTGACAGTGTGTAAAGATGTAACTCTGCCTTATCCATGGCCATCTGAGCTCTTCTATATATTCTTCTATACATTGTGTAGGGTCTGGTGAGTTTCTCCTGATAGAAGAACAGAGTTGGTCCTGTATAATGCATTGTTATAAAGTGACAGTGTGTAAAGATGTAGCTCTGCATTATCCATGGCCAGCTGAGCTCTTCTATATATTCTTCTATACATTGTGCAGGGTCTGGTGAGTTTCTCCTGCTAGAAGAACAGAGTTGGCCCAGTATAATGCATTGTTATAAAGTGACAGTGTGTAAAGATGTAGCTCTGCATTATCCATGGCCAGCTGAGCTCTTCTATACATTGTGCAGGGTCTGTTGAGTTTCTCCTGCTAGAAGAACAGAGTTGGCCCTGTATAATGCATTGTTATAAAGTGACAGTGTGTAAAGATGTAACTCTGCATTATCCATGGCCAGCTGAGCTTCTATATATTCTACTATACATTGTGCAGGGTCTGGTGAGTTTCTCCTGCTAGAAGAACAGAGTTGGTCCTGCATAATGTATTGTTATATAGAGACAGTGTGTAAAGATGTAACTCTGCATTATCCATGGCCAGCTGAGCTCTTCTCTATATTCTTCTATACATTGTGCAGGGTCTGGTGAGTTTCTCCTGCTAGAAGAACAGAGTTGGTCCTGTATAATGCATTGTTATAAAGTGACAATGTGTAAAGATGTAACTCTGCATTATCCATGGCCAGCTGAGCTCTTCTATATATTCTTCTATACATTGTTCAGGGTCTGGTGAGTTGGTCCTGTATAATGCATTGTTATATAGTGACAGTGTGTAATGATGTAAGGAGATGCAGGAGAAACACCAGTTTTGTCCCTGCACATTGTATAGTTATATCAGTGACATGAAATGTTCTCACCTAAATTCGCCCGCAATTCTCCTTTTTAGTAAACATTAAACACTCTCATTCTCTGCAAGAAACATATAAACAGATCTCAGTCTCTGGCAGCACAACAATTAATTGGTGCTACCACCAGGTCACATTAAACCCCGTGAGGCAGGGCTTCACACATTTCTGTAGCCTTTAGGAGCCAGAAAAAAGCAACCTCCAAAGAGTTCTCTGTAAAGCAATTAAAAAAACTTAGAATCCAGTAGTAAGGATTTGAGGTGTCTGGCTCCCATGATCTTGTCAATCCTTACTTTAAGGACAAGAGCTTTTGGGGGATTAACCCCTTCCCGACCTTATGACGAGTTAACTCGTCATAAGAGCCGCAGCGTTAGCGACCTTATGACGAGTTAACTCGTCATGCAGTCTAGCCGGCGGTGTGCTCCGTGGGCACCGCCAGCTAGTCTGCAACGGGTCCAGGACTAAGCCTCGCACCCGAGGCAAAGCTCCTGGACCCGATCGGTCAGTTTCCGGGCATGTGATCGCGGTGATTTAGTCATCACCGCGATAACATGCAAATTAGATGGCAAAGTCAGTGTGTTCACACACTGACTTTGCCTCTAATTCACTCCCTGTGCTTCACATTCTTATAGTGAAGCACAGAGAGTGACCTGTAAGTAAAAATAAATTAATAACATACACATAGGTAAAAAAAAAAAAAAAATTAACCCTTTCATTGCTGATCACAGTTTTTAACTGTGATCAGTTTCCTTCCACTTTATGGCCCTCATTTAGTTTTTTTTTTAACAGATTTTTTTATTTTTACAATTTATAAAGTTTTTTTTGAATAAATAAAGGTAATTTTAATATATTTATTTAATAAAATTTAACCCCTGCATGCCTGTTGCATGATTTTTACTGATCTGACATCGCACTCTTCAGAGTTTTTTTTCTGTCTTTTTTTTGTTATGGGGGGTTTGGGAACCAATATTTTTCTTTTTTATTAGTTAGTTAATTAGGGGGGATAAGTGGGTTATTGTTGCACTAGTTATGTAGCTTATTATTGGGAAAATAATGGGGAAAAACATTTTTTTCCTCAAAAATTTCCTTTTATATGTATTTTTTAATACTAAAATGTAAGTCATTTTTATGTATAGGGTATCAAAAGAAAGCTCTAACTGTCCTCTAAAAAACAACATATAACTTGTATGGGTGCGTTAAATGAGAGAGAGGAAATTTATGTTTCAAAAACCGCGTATTAAAAATTGAAAAACGCTCTGGTCCTTGGCCCAGGAAAATCCCTGGTCCTTAAAGGGTTAAGTGAAGCTATATACTGTTTGTTGTGTGTTTAAGTAAGCATATGGATTTCTTGTGATGCCCTGTTTATCCTCATAAAGCAGAATTTTAATTTTTTTTTTTTTTTTTTAATTGGCCACAACCCTTGTGACGTGTTTATAAAGGGTCCTTAAATTGTAATTTATTAGATAATTACTGCATCATGTAAAGTAATGAGACATATCTGACTTTTATTCCTGAATTCTTCCCGTCTCCTAGAAACTGCCAATAGTGGAGTAGTTACTGCTGGTGCTATGACAACAGTCCTGCCTATCTCACCAAGCCCCTCCTTATTGGAATGGCACTGAATTTAGAAGCCCCGCCTCTCTCTCCAAGCCCCTCCTTATTGGAATGCCACTGAATTTAGAAGCCCCGCCTCTCTCTCCAAGCCCCTCCTTATTGGAATGCCACTGAATTTAGAAGCCCCGCCTCTCTCTCCAAGCCCCTCCTTATTGGAATGCCACTGAATTTAGAAGCCCCGCCTCTCTCTCCAAGCCCCTCCTTATTGGAATGTCACTGAATTTAGAAGCCCCGCCTCTCTCTCCAAGCCCCTCCTTATTGGAATGTCACTGAATTTAGAAGCCCCGCCTCTCTCTCCAAGCCCCTCCTTATTGGAATGTCACTGAATTTAGAAGCCCCGCCTCTCTCTCCAAGCCCCTCCTTATTGGAATGTCACTGAATTTAGAAGCCCGCCTCTCTCTCCAAGCCCCTCCTTATTGGAATGTCACTGAATTTAGAAGCCCCGCCTCTCTCTCCAAGCCCCTCCTTATTGGAATGCCACTGAATTTAGAAGCCCCGCCTCTCTCTCCAAGCCCCTCCTTATTGGAATGCCACTGAATTTAGAAGCCCCGCCTCTCTCTCCAAGCCCCTCCTTATTGGAATGCCACTGAATTTAGAAGCCCCGCCTCTCTCTCCAAGCCCCTCCTTATTGGAATTCCACTGAATTTAGAAGCCCCGCCTCTCTCTCCAAGCCCCTCCTTATTGGAATTCCACTGAATTTAGAAGCCCCGCCTCTCTCTCCAAGCTCCTCCTTATTGGAATGTCACTGAATTTAGAAGCCCCGCCTCTCTCTCCAAGCCCCTCCTTATTGGAATTCCACTGAATTTAGAAGCCCCGCCTCTCTCTCCAAGCTCCTCCTTATTGGAATTCCACTGAATTTAGAAGCCCCGCCTCTCTCTCCAAGCTCCTCCTTATTGGAATGTCACTGAATTTAGAAGCCCCGCCTCTCTCTCCAAGCCCCTCCTTATTGGAATGCCACTGAATTTAGAAGCCCCGCCCATCTCTCCAAGCTCCTCCTTATTGGAATGTCACTGAATTTAGAAGCCCCGACTAAACAATTTTCACTGTAAAACTACAGAACTGTACATTATTTTAAAGTAAAATAAGCATCTGTTATATAGATTAGAAACATACAAGATACAGAATATAGGCTAGGTGAAACGGCTCCTATACACCCCAATCCTATAATGTATCATTTAATTTAGAGGAGGGGGTTCAGGATCGCTATCAGAAATAATACGGCCCTTACAGAACAAATGGTCTGCCCCCCCACCTCTCCTGAGAGACCCTCTGCAGTAGTTCAGGTACTGCTGTGTTTAAATGGAGGGAAACCTAGTGGCCCCCCCAAGGCCCCTTACAAATATAAGGGTTGTACCCCATGATGGCAGCCGTGCGTAGGTTTTTGACTAATATAAATACATTTCTTTTAATACCTGGTCATGCATGTTTACACCCTATGGCTTTGTGTTTTTCCTTAAAATGTATGATTGGAGGTCGGATACATTTGAGTCTCGTGATAATGTTGGTGTTTCAGAGGTCACTGGAGTAAAACCTCTCAGATGTAGCTAAATAGACCACATGAGGCCTCTCTTCCTGCGTCTTGCATGACGGATGGAGTGGTCCTAGCCGTGGAGCTTGTCTTGCAGGAACCAGCCTGCACGTATTATATGAAATCCTTTCTGATAACTGTATCTTCAGACAGATGTACGGGGGAGATAAATAACCGTGATTAATTCTGTCTGCGTTTATTTTTATAGGTCTGTTATTGTGACTTCCTGAGAATGTGTATTCATTGTATAGTGAGGCCTTCTTCAGTCCTCTTAGCCAATACCAACACTTGGGGTCAACCCAATTGCAGACCGATTCGGGGCACATCAGTACCCAAATTTCAAACTACCCAGGTTGCCGATGTGCCTCCGAATATGTCCGAATGCACGGAAAATAAGGGGTAGACTCCATCCCCTGTCACTGAGACAGACATATCACAATCCATTGCCATCCTCCCCCAAATTTTGGGAGATGGATGGGGTGAGTTGATCTTGGTTGCCTGAACAGTTAGGCAGACCAGGAGCAACTATTATTTTTGGCATTTATTGATGTGATCTATGTAAAAAATCAATCACATTGATCGCATGGCAATAAATGCAAAAAAATACTTTAAATGACAATCTGTGTGAACAGTGATTGTCAAAATCCTTCCCCTCTCTCGACTAAGATAAGATAATGCACTCTGCCATTCAAACATTGTATGTACTGTGAATGAAGAGTAAAATAATGATGAAAACATTATCTTCACATATATTGGCAGAATTGAAAGCAAATCCATAAATTAGTATAAAAATGTGGTTCAATGTATCTGTGTAGCATCTGTATGACATCACCTTGTGGAAGCAGTTCATTGTCATATCCAGCCGCAGGTAGTAGTCATGAGCTATTAATCTATCCATGTGTATGCAATTATCCATTAACTGCCCCTGAAAAGAGATACCCAGTTGTCTTTTCATAGAGAGCTGAGGTTAAGCAGAATTAGTTTTGCTCTATACTCATTGTAATTTCTCTCTTTCTGCAGTTGATAGTTGAGAAGACCACGGACTACCCGTCCACGGAGTACTCTCTGGTGGAAGATGTGGCCCTACATTTCACTTGTCTCATGGACAGGCTCAACGAGCAACGTCTCTTTCAGCCAGACCTCTGTGACGTTGACATTGTACTGGTGCAGCAGAAGAGCACGTTTCCCGCACACAAAGGGGTCCTGGCGGCCTACAGCCAGTTCTTTCATTCTCTCTTCACCCAGAACAAGCAACTGCAGAGGGTGGAACTGTCGCTCGAGGCCTTGACCTCGCGGGGCTTCCAGCAGATCCTGAATTTCATTTACACTTCCAAGCTTCTAGTCAATGGTTGCAACGTTCAGGATGTGTTAAATGCCGCTGCGGTTCTGCAAATGAACGAAATCGTGACATCATGTCAGGACTTGATTCACAGCAGGTCCTTGAACCTGTCGATGGCCAATGACATCATGGACTCTGAGGACACTAGGAATGATACATCGACAGTAATGCCACCGCAGTTCTACCGGGAAATCAAGCAGGAGGTGGATGCGCCTCCAACCAAAATCTACGCTCGAGAGGGAAACGACCCTTACTCTGTCCGAGTGGAGGACAGTGTGAGTAAAGGACAGCACAGCAATGCTGGATCACCTAAGCAGTATTTCAAAGACGAGGACAGAAGCGGGACAAGGATCTGTAAAATAGAAGGGGCCGACTCCGAGGAGGACATGGAGAGCCAAGAGTCGTACAACAGGGAGCAGATCATCGTGGAGGTCAACTTGAACAATCAGACGCTAAATGTCTCAAAGGGGACAGAAGGGAAGGCTTCCTCTGAGGCAGTGACCGTCGTCGACCGATCAGACGGCGATGACCGAGGCTCAGAAGAAGACGGCGATGATGAGAATGAAGAAGAGGAAGGCGGGCTGGAAGAAGAGGACGACTTCCTCGACATGCTAGAGGACGAAGAGGACGATGCTATGCCGAGCGAAGAAGATATCGAAGAGCCACAGGAGGAGGAGGAGGAGGAAGAGGAGGAGAAGGATGATGACGAGGACGACGAAGACGCAGCCGATTTGGCCAAAGACGATAACTCCATAGCGGAAGGAAGCAAGTCGCCAGCCGAAACAAAGACCACCAATTTGAGGAAAGGGGCAAAAGGAACGCGTAGTCAAAGAGGGGCAGGAGGCGGTGGAAGGCGGAGGAAGAAAGGACAGGATGGGGTGGGGCAAAAGGGTAAATTTGAGGAGAAGCAGCACTTTCCCTGCAAAAAGTGCCCTAGAGTTTTCAACAATAGGTGGTACCTGGAAAAACATATGAACGTAACCCACAGTCGGATGAGGATTTGTGATAAATGTGGCAAGAGGTTCCTGCTGGAGAGTGAGCTGATGCTACATCACCAGACTGACTGTGAGAAAAACATACAGGTAAGTCCTACGCGCATGAAGCTGGATCCGTCTATATTCACATTAAAGATAAACTTCCCCATAAAAAAAACCTTACCCTACAGCTCCTCGCTCAGTGATTCGTCTACCAGAGTACCCAGCATGCTTTGTGGCATCGCGCAAGTGTCTGAGGCCCCCATAGAAACATAGAAACATAGAATCTGTCGGCAGATAAGAACCATTCGGTCCATCTAGTCTGCCCAATTTATTTATTTTTTTTTTTGAGTACTTTTATTAGTCCCCCGTTCCCGGTCTTATAGCTAGGATAGCCTTGTGTCTATCCCACGCATACTTAAAATCCTTGACTGTGTTTACCTCTACCACTTCTGCTGGCAGGCTATTCCATACATCCACTACCCTCTCAGTAAAGTAATACTTCCTGATATTACTTTTAAATCGTTGCCCCTCTAATTTAAGACTATGTCCTCTAGTTGTGGTAGTTTTTCTTCTTTTAAATATACTCTCTTCCTTTACTGTGTTGATTCCCTTTATGTATTTAAATGTTTCTATCATATCCCCCCTGTTACGTCTTTCCTCCAAGCTATACATGTTAAGATGCTTTAACCTTTCCTGGTAAGTTTTTTATCCTTCAACCCATGAACCAGTTTAGTAGCCCTTCTCTGAACTCTCTCCAAAGTATCAATATCCTTCTGGAGATACGGTCTCCAGTACTGCGTACAATACTCCAAGTGAGGTCTCACCAGTGCTCTGTACAATGGCATGAGCACTTCCCTCTTCCTACTGCTAATACCTCTCCCTATGCAACCAAGCATTCTGCTAGCATTTCCTACTGCTCTATTACATTGCCTACCTACCTTCAAGTCCTCTGAAATTATTACTCCTAAATCCCTTTCCTCAGATGTTGAGGTTAGGACTGTACCAAATAGTCTATATTCTGCTTTTGGGTTTTTACGCCCAAGGTGCATAATCTTGCACTTGTCCACATTAAATGCCAGTTGCCACTGCTCTGACCATTTTTCTAGTTTAGCTAAATCATTTGCCATTTGGCTTATCCCTCCATGAATATCAACCCTGCTGCAAATCTTTGTATCATCAGCAAAAAGACATACTTTACCAACAAGACCTTCTGCAATATCGCTAATAAAAATATTAAAGAGAATGGGTCCAAGAACAGATCCCTGAGGTACCCCACTAGTAACAAGACCTTGCATCGAATATACCCCATTGACTACAACCCTCTGTTGCCTGTCACTCAGCCATTGTCTAATCCATTCAACAATATTGAAATCCAAACTCAAAGATTTCAGTTTATTGATAAGCCTTCTATGTGCGACAGTGTCAAAAGCCTTACTGAAATCTAGGTAAGCAATGTCTACTGCACCACCCTGATCTATTATTTTAGTTACCCAATCAAAAAAATCAATAAGATTAGTTTGGCATGATCTCCCTGAAGTAAACCCATGCTGTCTCTGATCTTGAAATCCAAGCGACTTTAGATGTTCAACAATCCTATTCTTTAACAAGGTTTCCATTATTTTCCCCACTACTGAAGTAAGACTTACTGGTCTATAGTTGCCCGCCTCCTCCTTACTACCTTTCTTGTGAATGGGCACAACATTAGCTAATTTCCAATCTTCTGGAACTACTCCCGTTAACAATGATTGGTTAAATAAATCTGTTAACGGTTTTGCTAGTACACCACTAAGTTCTTTTAATAAGGTCCCATCGACTTATTTGTCTTTACTTTAGACAGCTGAAGTAAAACCTCTTCCTCTGTAAACTTACATGCATCAAAAGACTCATTAGTCTTTTTCCCTAAATGAGGTCCTTACCCTCATTTTCATTTGTAAAAACTGAACAAAAATATTCATTAAGGCAGTCTGCTAAGCCTTTATCCTCTTCTACATAGCATCCTTCTTTTGTTTTTAATCTAACTAATCCTTGTTTTACTTTCCTTTTCTCATTTATGTATCTAAAAAATGTTTTATCCCCCTTTTTTACTGACTGGGCTATAGTCTCTTCTGTGTGTGCTTTGGAAGCTCTTATAGCTTGCTTTGCCTCTTTCTGCCTACTCTTATAGATCTTTCTATCTTCCTCACTCTGAGTATTTTTATAATTACTAAATGCTAGCTTTTTATTTTTTACTATTTTAGCCACCTCTGCAGAGTACCACAGTGGTTTCTTCAATTTTTTGCTCTTACTGACAAGCCTTATGCAATTTTCTGTTGCCTTCAGTAGTGCAACTTTTAGATAATCCCATTTCTCCTGGACTCCATTTAAATTGCTCCAGTCTGATAATGACTCCTTCACATCTAATCTAATTTTAGAAAAGTCTGTTTTTCTAAAATCTAAAACTTTTGTTTTTGTGTGGTGTGACTGCGTCACTGTTCTTATATTAAACCACACTGTCTGGTGATCACTAGATCCTAAACTTTCACCTACAGTAATATCTGATAACAAATCTCCATTTGTGAACACTAAGTCTAGTATGGCCTGCTTTCGAGTTGGCTCCTCCACTACTTGTTTTAGAGATAATCCCAGTAGGGAGTTTAGGATATGCGTACTCCTGGCGCAAGTAGCTGTTTTGTATTTCCAGTTCACATCAGGAAGATTAAAGTCACCCATGATGATCACTTCTCCCTTCATTGTCATTTTAGCTATTTCCTCAACTAGTAGATTATCTAACTCCTCTATTTGTCCAGGGGGCCTATAAATCACACCTACCCGAGTTACCATATGATTACCAAATTCTAATGTAACCCAAACTGACTCTATGTTCGCCTCACTAACTTGTATTACGTTACATTTTAAGCTATCCCTCACATACAGGGCCACCCCTCCCACTCACTGAGATATGTTTTCTTTACATGGTCTGCATATAAATAATATACCTGTCCCCCCAAAAAATGTTTATATATATATATATATATATATATATATATATATATATATATATATATATATATATATATATATATAATCCATGTATAAAACTTTCTGAACATTTCAAAATGTGAACTTTCAAAATGTGTGTATATAACTGGCAAGTTGGGTTGCCACCCAGACTGTTTTTTACTGGCAGTTGTGTAAAGTTTTTTTTACGGAAAAGGAAGCACCTTACTGACTAGGAATCGAGAAATGGGTGGGTTGCTATATATATTAAATATCAGCAGAGATCTAGGAGCCTTGGATTTCCCATGCCTTCTGTCATCACATTTTAAGATGAACCCTTTTGGAGTTGACTGGTTTTAACCTAGTATCTCTCTCTTACTCATGGTACGGTCTCTTTTTAGAGAGAGAGAGAGAGAGAGTTCCTCCGACCATGTCCCACAAAATAATTTTAGATAAAGAAATCGAAACCCAACAGTTTTCCCTCAGCCCGTCCTGTCTCCTAAAAACTCCTTATTGGAATGTCAGTGAATTTAGAAGCCCCGCCTCTCTCTCCAAGCTCCTCCTTATTGGAATGTCAGTGAATTTAGAAGCCCCGCCTCTCTCTCCAAGCTCCTCCTTATTGGAATGTCAGTGAATTTAGAAGCCCCAGTGTAATTATCTTCAATGTAACACTACAGGAGAGCTGGAAATGATTTTAGAGTAAAAAAAAATAGTTAATTTCACATATACAACATACAGAAAATAAGCTGGGGGGTACTGTCCCTTTATCCCTGAATGCGTAAATCTACGTGTGCTTTTTAGTGCAGCTCAGAGGTACCGCTGTTCCCCCAACATGTACATGTCATCCTTTTTAGGCTTCAGACGTGGGATGGAGTCGGATCCCAATAGAATCATAGATAAGTGAGCGAGGAGTCCATGTTTAAATTCCCCTAGTAAGTTTCTTTCGCTTGTTTCTCCGGTGAGAGGAAAGATGGCGGCCTCACATGGCATTGTACTCCGATTGTAGCGTCTCCTGATATCGCAATGCATTGTGCCAGTAAAATTATTCCCAGCGTTGTGTCCGCTCTGTCTCTAGCACGCTCTGCTGTGAGTACGATCAAGGTCGTCTCCGTTTGTACAGATGACTTTCTGCTTGGGGGTCACAGTCTGCTGCCATGTTCCCTGCCTCGCTGAGCAGAATCATCCTGTGTAGTCCCATGAAGCACTCTCTACATCCCGGCTCTTTCCACGTGTCTTATTGGCTTATTTTCTGTATGTTGTATATGTGTTTCATATGTTTTTTACTTTAAAGCAAATTACACTTCTGCAGTTTAACACTGAATTTCTCCGGGGCGCGTAAATTCCAGGAAGGAAGGCCTAGAGCGAGAGGCAGGACTGTTACTATGGCAACATCAGTAACCACATCCCACTTTATTAACTGTTTTTAGGACATCGGAAGAGCTAAGGGGGAAAAAATCTTAGCAGTTTGTCTTTCAAACACACTATAGCACTTATCTGAAAATATATTTGGACACTGTAGGTGGGACTGGCCTTTTATAGTAAATGACAGATTATTTTTATCTTGTGCCATTATAGTATTTAATTTATGGTTTATTAATCCAAATCCTCTATAATTGCTCTTTAATGTCAGTGTCTTAGTTTCCTCTTCTGAGCCAATCATGAGGCACCCATGGAGGTAAAAAGCCTGTCCTTAAAGGACCGTTGTAGCAAAACAAGAAGTTCTTTTTAATTGAAAGATGGCATCAAGTGTAGGTATTTTATATAGAAGTGCTTTAATTACAGAATACAAAAAAAGTACCTTATTTAGCCATCTTTACTCCATATAGCTCTCCCAGAAGGCAGACATGTTGTTTAGAATCTTGGGTCAGATCTTTGTTTATCTGAACAAAGGTGAGTGAAGATCTGACCCAATATTCTAAACATGTCTGCCCCCTGAGAGAGCTATATGGAGTAAAGATTCTAACCAACATGTCTGCCCCCTGAGAGAGCTATATGGAGTAAAGATTCTAACCAACATGTCTGCCCCCTAAGGGAACTATATGGAGTAAAGATTCTAAACATGTCTGCCCCTGAGAGAGCTATATGGAGTAAAGATTCTAAACATGTCTGCCCCCTGAGAGAGCTATATGGAGTAAAGATTCTAACCAACGTGTCTGCCTCCTGAGAGAACTATATGGAGTAAAGATTCTAACCAACATGTCTGCCCCCTGAGAGAGCTATATGGAGTAAAGATTCTAACCAACATGTCTGCCCCCTGAGAGAACTATATGGAGTAAAGATTCTAAACATGTCTGCCCCCTGAGAGAGCTATATGAAGTAATGATTCTAAACAACATATCTGCCCCCCGAGAGAGCTATATGTAGTAATGATTCTAAACATGTCTGCCCCCTGAGAGAACTATATGAAGTAAAGATTCTAAACATGTCTGCCTCCTGAGAGAACTATATGGAGTAAAGATTCTAAACAACATGTCTGCCCCCCGAGTGAGCTATATGAAGTAATGATTCTAAACAACATATCTGCCCCCCCCCCCCCCCCGAGAGAGCTATATGTAGTAATGATTCTAAACATGTCTGCCCCCTGAGAGAGCTATATGGAGTAAAGATTCTAAACATGTCTGCCCCCTGAGAGAGCTAAATGGAGTAATGATTCTAAACATGTCTGCCTCCTGAGAGAGCTATATGGAGTAAAGATTCTATACATGTCTGCCTCCTGAGAGAGCTATATGGAGTAAAGATTCTATACATGTCTGCCTCCTGAGAGAGCTATATGGAGTAAAGATTCTATACATGTCTGCCTCCTGAGAGAGCTATATGGAGTAAAGATTCTAACCAACATGTCTGCTCCCTGAGAGAGCTATATGGAGTAAAGATTCTAAACATGTCTGCCCCCTGAGAGAACTATATGGAGTAAAGATTCTAACCAACATGTCTGCCCCCTGAGAGAGCTATATGGAGTAAAGATTCTAACCAACATGTCTGCCCCCTGAGAGAACTATATGGAGTAAAGATTCTAAACATGTCTGCCCCCTGAGAGAACTATATGGAGTAAAGATTCTAACCAACATGTCTGCCCCCTGAGAGAGCTATATGGAGTAAATATTCTAACCAACATGTCTGCCCCCTGAGAGAGCTATATGGAGTAAAGATTCTAACCAACATGTCTGCCCCCTGAGAGAGCTATATGGAGTAAAGATTCTAAACATGTCTGCCCCCTGAGAGAGCTATATGGAGTAAGGAGGGCTCAATAAGGAACTTTATTTGTATTCTTTCATGAAAGATTTTCTTTATAAATCATCCACACCTGATACAATCTTTCAATTAAACAAGTAAAATATGTTGCTACAGTTTTCCTCGTTATTCTACAGCTCATAGTGACTCCTTGCTGACATTGGGAATTCAGATGTGGGCTTCCAGTCTTTCATGTCCTGTGTGGCCTGGTAGCGCTGGATGGGGGGCCGTGCCTCCCCCTGGTCAGATCATCACCTCCTCCTAGCCCCTTATTGGCTGCTTTGAACTCATACACCAATCACAGCACAGTGACATGGGAGCCCCCTAGGCTTTGCAAAAATAATGGGATTTTTTTCACGGAAGAAGGAATTGCGAAGGGAATTTCAAACTTAAGGCCAAAGTAGCCGATTTGGAAAAATTCTCTCATTCATCTATACTGCTATTGTGACCGGAAGTTTCCAATTTCCTGTCAACTAAAAATCGAACGAGTCACCAGAAAATGTGGGGGTTTCGTCCCCTCTTAACGGACAGATGGGGTTTTCACCCGTCACTCACTGAAAAATGTATATAATGAATATTTTGATTAGGGGGGAGTGGAGAGGATATTATTTATTTCCTTTCAATAATTTCTACACAGCTAATAAAGAGGAAATGCAACAAAATACATTGACATTTTCTAATGAATACATAATAGAATATTTTATTTATTAAGGTGATTACTGAGATATAACTGTGTTTTCTAAATCTGCTCGGATGAACCATGCATTGTGTCAGCAAAATTCCCAGCAAACACATTCAAAATACGTGTTCCTCTTAAGCCATGCCTCTGTGGAGTCGCCTGTTTATGACATCGCCTGATATGCAGTTTACACATTTTCCATTGGAAAGTAGCTCATTTGCATATTCAGCCGGAGGTGATGTCATAAGCAGGAGACGGCACAATTCTGTTTAAAACACATGTATCTCTTCTTTAATGTCTTCGCGTGCAGTTCTGCTGGCACGTTGTATAGATGGTTTGGCATCGTTGGTTCTTTCTATACATTCACAGTGTGAGCAGTGCTTAGGTTTACACTGTCTCTTTAATTCCTTTCTAAAAATAAAATGGTTCTGCAGTTTGGTATTTTTGTAAACTTTCCCCGAGGCCTGGCGTGGATGGGAAGGTAGTGTAGTCATAACGTGTCCTTTCTGATGCCCTTTATACTGCAGGCTGTGTAGTGAGTAAGTACTAACCCATCACTTTTACACCTTGTATATCATTTAACAACATAACTGGAGCCCTTGTAATGCAGTGCAGACCTCAGACTGTTTTAGTTAAAGATACATAAAGAGGCCAGGTTTTCACCAGCCTGTCATATTGTGCTCTGTATTATGAAAATGCAAACCAGCAATCCTTGTTACAATGCAGAAACCATCTGTCTGTAATTCCTCCACATTGCTTAAAGGGACAGTTCCACCCGGCTTATTTTATGTATGTTCTACATGTGTTTAATTTGTGTGAAATGCACTTATTTTTACTTTCAAACTATTTCCAGTTCTCATGTAGTTTTACATTGGAAATCATTTCACCGGGGCTTCTAAATTCACTAACATAACAATAAGGAGGAGCTTGGAGAGAGATGGGCAGGACTGTTACTATAGCGACAGCAGTAATACTATTACACTTTATATGTAGTTTTACATTGGAAATCATTTCCCCGGGGTTTCTGAATTCACTAACATTCCAATAAGGAGGGGCTTGGAGAGAGAGGCTGGGCTTCTGAATTCACTAACGTTCCAATAAGGAGGAGCTTGGAGAGAGAGGCGGGGCTTATAAATTCACTGACATTCCAATAAGGAGGGGCTTGGAGAGATGGGCGGGGCTGTTACTATAGCGACACTATTTAAACTTTATATGTAGTTTTTAGGCAATACGAAGAGTTGAGAAGACTATATAATAATATGCCTAGGCTGGCTCCTGAACTGGTCTGTTTGGCTCCTAATATCTACAAATATCCATATCCTCTCTGGATCTGTGGTAAACACAGCTGGATATTCCCCCTGATTTCTTGGGGTCTTATGAGCCGGCAATGTCTCTGAATAGTCACCGTGACCTCGGAGGAGGAGACCGGCAATGTCTGAGACCTGGATGTAATAATTCTCCCCTCCTCTATAGGGCTTTGACTTTTTTTTAAATTTGTTTTTGTGAACAAAACTAAACCACCCTCCAGCACCACACACCGCCGCCCGCCCCCCCCCCCCCCCCGCTAAACATCCCACAACCCTAACCCTAGGTACCCCCTCCCCCCAATGCTGAGCAAGTACACAAATGAGGGTCTCTCGCATTCCGCAGTCTGAGCGGGGCGAGCCTCGCATGTGAGGCAGCAGATAGTAAACCTGCGTGTGTCTATTTAGATACAGGTCAGGTTTACTTCACATTGTCGGGACGTGTTTTGTTTAACACATGCTTCCTTCAAGGAGCCAAGGGTTAAACAAGGTGCAATGTTCCTTTAAAGGGGCTGTGTCACCTAAACCTTGCTTATACTGTGACTGTAGTGAAAATGATCTATACATTGTGTCAGCAGGAATGCAGCAAATGCATAAATTAGGAAAAAATGTGTTTTACATGTGTCTGCGGTGTCTCCGGCTTATGACATCACCCGGGGCATGGTATGCAAATTACTCATTGAAAACTAGTTATCTTGGATATCAAGCCATACGTGATGTCACAAGCAGACACATTTTATTCAGGCATTTGCTTGCAGGTTTTGCTAGCACAATGTATGTATAATTTTCAATATTTTTTTTTGTTCTCTACATTAACAGTGATAATAATGTTTAGGTGATACAGTCTCTGAAGCCATGCAACCCAGCTGGAAGAAGCTGCTTTGTCCCTCTCCAGTCCTCAGTTATAGGAGACCAGTGTTTGCAAAGATTGGTCTTGTTGGGTAATTGAGAAATCAGAATTGGTCTTGGGGGTCTCACTGGTGGGCAGATTCCACTGATGGGAGCCATATGTACATCATCTTGCTTTATGGACATAGGTATACCGCTACCATCAACAGATCATCTAAAGGGTCAAACTAAACATTGCACTGTGAATATATAGCAGAGAAATGATTCATACATTGTGCTGATAAAAATATATCAGTGTAAGTGCAAGTGCTTATATATATATATATATATATATATAACGTGGTTACTGCCCATCTTTTACCTCAATTCCCACTCAGTTTGAAACAAGCGATGGGGATAAAGGGAGCACACAGGATATAATATGGATGTATATAATAAATATATATGTATACAAACAAATCCAAAATGGCAAGCACTCGCCTAAACTAGCATGTATCATAAGTGGTGCTGCTGATCACCTCTTATTACAAGTAATAGTACACAATCCAAAAGCCAGCGCACTCACACCAAAACCCATAATGAAATTCACACAGAATATTAAAAACCCCTTTCTAAGATAGCATAATAGGAGTTTTGGTTACATTAAATGGCCATATATTTCTAAGCCCACCACTACGTCAAAGTACTCCAATATAGGTGGGCCCTAACACTAAATACTTATATGGGGTTAAATCTCTTTAAATGTGTTGCTTACCAGGGACCAACGGGCCTTCCTATAGTACAACACAGGGACACTCCAACAATGTATAGGTCTGGATATATATATATATATATATATATATATATATATATATATATATAGTCACAGAGAAATTATGCAAAGGTGAAATTATCAAATGAAACGATTGTGCTGTTATAGCTGATACTTACCTGATACTTACCGTGTGCAGCTGATTGAAGGTCTCACTTTCAATTTACGGAAAAAAGAAGAGGGACATACAGTAGTGCTCTCTGTTTGTTTAAATGACTGTATTAAACCAATGATCAAATAGCCACCTCACAAACATGGAGCAGTGTACTGCTCTCTCCATGCGTACGGCATGTCTGACTGAAGGATGGGACCAGGAGTTAGACCTCAGTGCTGTTATGGATAATGTTATGCTCTCATGGAGCAAAATATGTAACCAGAGGAAAAACCAGTGTGATATTGTATAGGCATGTACCGTATGTAATGTAAAGACACAGTCAGAGTATGGCGAGTACAATCGTCGCTCACAAGATGCGCGGAATCTGCTAATCCAGCCAGTCCCGTTATCATCTGCTCCACAACGTGGGTTCGTGAGACAGCGGCTTCCTGCCTTGTATTGTGCTGTTCCAGGATCACAAAGAGGAGGGGTGTGTCAAACGCAGCTCGCCTCAGGTGGCTTCTTCAAGTTCTTCATGTAAAGCCACACGGGATGTCATAAGCAGTAGTCACCACAGACACATTTTCACTATAGTGGGGTTACTTCCCTCCAACTGCTCAGGTCTGGTAACGAAAGGGTTATGTCTCTCCAACTGCTCAGGTCTGGTAACGAAAGGGTTACTTCTCTCCAACTGCTCAGGTCTGGTAACGAAAGGGTTACTTCTCTCCAACTGCTCAGGTCTGGTAACGAAAGGGTTACTTCTCTCCAACTGCTCAGGTCTGGTAACAAAAGGGTTACTTCTGTCCAACTGCTCAGGTCTGGTAACGAAAGGGTTACTTCTCTCCAACTGCTCAGGTCTGGTAACGAAAGGGTTACGTCTCTCCAACTGCTCAGGTCTGGTAACAAAGGGGTTACTTCTCTCCAGCTGCTCAGGTCTGCTAATGAAAGGGTTACTTCTCTCCAGCTACTCAGGTCTGGTAGTGAAGGGGTTACTTCTCTCCAACTGCTCAGGTCTGCTAATGAAAGGGTTACTTCTCTCCAACTGCTCAGGTCTGGTAACAAAGGGGTTACTTCTCTCCAGCTGCTCTGATCTGCTTATGAAAGGGTTACTTCTCTCCAGCTGCTCAGGTCTGGTAGTTAAGGGGTTACTTCTCTCCAACTGCTCAGGTCTGGTAGTGAAGGGGTTACTTCTCTCCAACTGCTCAGGTCTGCTAATGAAAGGGTTACTTCTCTCCAACTGCTCTGATCTGCTTATGAAAGGGTTACTTCTCTCCAGCTGCTCAGGTCTGGTAGTTAAGGGGTTACTTCTTCCAGCTGCTCAGATCTGCTAATGAAGGCGTTTCTTCTCTCCAGCTGCTCAGGTCTGCTAATGAAAGGGTTACTTCTCTCCAACTGCTCTGACCTGCTTATGAAAGGGTTACTTCTCTCCAGCTGCTCAGGTCTGGTAGTTAAGGGGTTACTTCTCTCCAGCTGCTCAGGTCTGGTAGTTAAGGGGTTACTTCTTCCAGCTGCTCAGATCTGCTAATGAAGGCGTTTCTTCTCTCCAGCTGCTCAGGTCTGCTAATGAAAGGGTTACTTCTCTCCAGCTGCTCAGGTCTGGTAGTGAAGGCGTTTCTTCTCTCCAGCTGCTCAGGTCTGCTAATGAAAGGGTTACTTCATTACATGGAGCTCCTGCAGTTTATACTGATGCAGCTGAAATCATATATACATTGTGTTGGCATACAGTAAGGGAGAATGTGTCTGGTGTTTCCTGCTCATGACATCACCTACGGCTTTACATGAAAGATGACAATTTTCAGTGCGAAATGTGTCTGTGTTTATGAGGCCATAAGGTGATGTCATAAACAGGAGACCCCCGAGACACACACATATTTCTCCTAATTTATACATTTGCTACAATTTTGCCAACGCAATCTATAGGTTACTTTTCATTTGTTATTCTTTACATTCAATTTTCAACAGTATAAACTGCAGGAGCTCCATGTAATGCACCCTTACTGTATGTATCTGCCAGTCAGAGATACAGGATTTACACACACATACTATAGCTATCTAATCACATACACACTGATACACATACACAATACATTTTATATTATATAAACTATTAGGAAGCCTTGGGAACCATGTGGATTTCAGATTTAATGATTGTAATATACATACAGTCATTAGCAGACCTGAGCATCTGGAGAGAAGTAACCCTTTCATTAGGCAGACCTGAGCAGCTGGAGAGAAGTAACCCCTTCACTGCCAGACCTGAATAGCTGGAGAGAAGTAACCCCTTCACTGCCAGTCCTGAGCAGCTGGAGAGAAGTAACCCCTTCATTGCAAGACCTGAACAGCTGGAGATAAGTAAACCCTTCATTACCAGACCTGAGCAGCTGGAGATAAGTAAACCCTTCATTGCAAGACCTGAACAGCTGGAGATAAGTAACCCCTTCACTGCCAGACCTGAATAGCTGGAGAGAAGTAACCCCTTCACTGCCAGTCCTGAGCAGCTGGAGAGAAGTAAACCCTTCATTACCAGACCTGAGCAGCTGGAGATAAGTAACCCCTTCATTACCAGACCTGAGCAGCTGGAGATAAGTAAACCCTTCATTACCAGACCTGAGCAGCTGGAGATAAGTAACCCCTTCATTACCAGACCTGAGCAGCTGGAGATAAGTAACCCCTTCATTACCAGACCTGAGCAGCTGGAGATAAGTAACCCCTTCATTACCAGACCTGAGCAGCTGGAGATAAGTAACCCCTTCATTACCAGACCTGAGCAGCTGGAGAGAAGTAACCCCTTCATTACCAGACCTGAGCAGCTGGAGATAAGTAACCCCTTCATTACCAGACCTGAGCAGCTGGAGATAAGTAACCCCTTCATTACCAGACCTGAGCAGCTGGAGAGAAGTAACCCCTTCATTACCAGACCTGAGCAGCTGGAGATAAGTAACCCCTTCATTACCAGACCTGAGCAGCTGGAGATAAGTAACCCCTTCATTACCAGACCTGAGCAGCTGGAGATAAGTAACCCCTTCATTACCAGACCTGAGCAGCTGGAGATAAGTAACCCCTTCATTACCAGACCTGAGCAGCTGGAGATAAGTAACCCCTTCATTACCAGACCTGAGCAGCTGGAGAGAAGTAACCCCTTCATTACCAGACCTGAGCAGCTGGAGATAAGTAACCCCTTCATTACCAGACCTGAGCAGCTGGAGATAAGTAACCCCTTCATTACCAGACCTGAGCAGCTGGAGATAAGTAACCCCTGCCAGTTGCAGTAAATTAACTCCTCCATGAACAGACCTGGGGAACTGCAGAGATTTAACCTCTGCATGTGCAGACCTGAGCAGTTGCAGAGATTTAACCCCTTCATGAACATACATGTGCAGTTGCAGTAAATTAACCCCTCGGTTAGCAAACCTGAGCAGTAGCAGAGAATTAACCCTTCATGAGCAGTAGCAGAGAATTAACCACTCAATGAGCAGGTGAAGAGAATTAACCCCTCGGTTAGCAAACCTGAGCCGTTGCAGAGTATTAACCCCTGCATGAGCAGGTGAAGAGAATTAACCCCTGCATGAGCAGGTGAAGAGAATTAACCCCTCTGTTAGCAAACCTGAGCCGTTGCAGAGTATTAACCCCTGCATGAGCAGGTGAAGAGAATTAACCCCTCCATAAGCATGTGAAGAGAATTAACCCCTCCATGAGCAGACCTGAGCAGTTGCAGACAATTAACTGCTCTATTAGCATCACACACTCTCTTACCTGATTCAGGCCGCTGAAGCTCACACTGAGCTCTGTGGAGGAGCCACTCAGATGAGGTTTCTGAACACTCAGCCAATCAGGGACATGTGGTCATGTGACTATGTATGTTTCTGTCTGTGTGAGTATATTCACCAGAAGATGATTATCTCACCGTGTGGTCTCTTCACCCGGACCTGTAACGTGTTTAAATTGAAAATTGCAGTTCTTCTGTGGTTTTAAATTGGAAATAATTTATGCCGTTTAAATTGCAATGTTGTAGCCGGATATGTCAGACTGAATATTTGAACATTATGTCTTCTGCTTTAAAAATACTTTGAAACCTTATTTAAAACCGCAGTAGATTGTGAGTAATTATTGTAAGCTTCTTATAATTTGGGTTATGGGGGTCCCAGGCTTGCAGCGGGATCTATCCAGACTCGAGTCTTTTCATTTGTCGGTGATTGGGGCTCTAATTTACTCATACATCACTTCGTGTTACATATTGTCGCCATGCCAACGCACTCTTACATATCAATAGTAAATATCCTGCCAGAAACATTAAAAGGCGCATGCCACCATCCAAAGAGCTTCCTTATAGGTGTGGGAATCAAAATGCAATATTTGTTTAGAAGTAGCCAGTAGGACAATAAGTAAAAGTAGTTTATTGCATTTCTTAAACATTTTCTCCTGCAATTACCTTTTAACCCCATCCTTAGCCCTAATCCTAGCACTAACCCTAATCTAACCTTCTGCAGGATGTGCCAGGCACGTCCTATGTCGGCTAGGGAGATTGGATGTGCCAGGCAACACCCAGCAAATATGGCGTTCTGTTTAGTCGAAAGAATTAATCAAGTGTAGACATAAGTAGAAATGATTTAAACATTTCGCCGCACTAGGAAGTTCTGTGCTGTCCTATTTTTATTGTCCTGACGCTCAAAGCAAGCACAGGCTGCAGGGTACGAGCACGCCTCCATGACTTCACAAGTGACGTTGGGAGGTCTCGAGATTTTTGGGGCAGGGACTCACACGATCTAATAAGACCCTGCAATTGTGTTCCTGGCTACCTGGGGTCTGGAACAAAAAATGGCCCCAGGATGCAAGCACCATGTGTCACCAAGGATTAATGAAAGAATAAAAGTAAAACACCTTATTTCACAATCTCTGTATAGCTCTATCATGGAGAGGACATCTTGTACCAGATGGATCTTATCTTCCTTCTTTTGACCCAAGATTCTAAAATAAACATGGCTGCCCCCGAAAGAGCTACACAAACAATGAGAGCTCAATAAGGCACTTTATTTGTATTCTTTTACTAAAGCATTTGTGTTCACAATACCTACACTTGATGCAGTCTTCCAATTAATCATAACTTCATTTTTTTGCTGACAATTGTATGGTTTATTGTACTTATTCACGTTTGGCGTGATCGTATAATATTTTGTTTAAATGGAGTTAAGGAAGTTGTAGTTGTTTCACTTCCTGTCCCGCCCAGTCCGTACCTTTTTCCATTCCTTTCCGACATTAACCAGTTGTGCTCTCTTTCTCCCCAGTGCTTGACCTGTGGGAAGACCTTTAAGAAGCTTTGGTCTCTCCACGAACACAACAAGATCGTGCACGGCTATGCCGAGAAGAAATTCTCCTGCGATATCTGTGAAAAGAAATTTTACACCATGGCCCACGTGAGAAAACACCTGGTTGGTAAGTATGCAATGTGAGACTGTTAAAGGGGCAGTCTAGTCCCCAAACTCGCTTTAGTGCAATATGAAGATCACCGCTTGTTTAGTGCACAGGCTTGTATCCCAGTGTGATTTGATGCAGGCATTCTGCATAAATCACATTTTTAATATTTGACTCAAGCCCGCCCCAGTAATTACTCTGCTTGGTTACTGCAGGTGCAGCAGCACTGATTATATAGACACTGAGGATATGAAGTTTTGTTTCATATAGTCACTTCCTGTGCTCCTCTATTGAGTGGACTCTGAGTGACCTTGCTCTTGTACACAGTAGGATCTCTTAACAGTGCAAAACATTGTCTGATATCACTAGAGAGACAGGATATTTCATTCATTTGAATTGCATTATTCTCATTGGTTCCTGCAGCAAAAAAAAGGAAATGACTTTTACTCATCTAGTGTGGGCAGACCTTGTTTCTTGCAAACTGCTGTAATTTCACTATTTCATCCAGCTGTAGGTATTTTATATTTTAAGCAATGCAAAATGTAAGACATGCATGTTATAGTACTTTGAAAGCACTTTAATATTTGGAAGACGCATTTTGGGCACCAGACAGTCCCTTTCAGCCCCCTCAGTGCAGGAAATATTTATTTAGTCTGCAGAGATTGGAAAATCAGCGGCAAAATGTTCTCCTTCTTCGTTGTATCTCTTGTGCTTTAACTCATGGCGCCATTTGTACGGTTTAATGCCTGACATGTTTCCGTTCTCATGACAGCTCATACCAAGGACATGCCGTTCACATGTGAAACCTGCGGCAAGTCCTTTAAACGCAGCATGTCTCTGAAGGTTCACTCCCTCCAGCACTCCGGGGAGAAACCGTTCAAGTGTGAGGTGAGTTTGTGCAGCAGAGACCTGCGGGGTCTCTTACTCCTGTATAGACTGGTTTAATGACTTCTAGTAATAATGACAAACGCAGTCCCTATAGAATATACTGTGCACATACTACAGATAGAGATAATGGGGACCAATTGTTTGAAAATGATAATTGACTAATAATATATCTTAAAGAGCCACTAAACTTCTAGTGACAAGACTGTCAGCCCTGGTGTGAGGCTAAACTGGCGTGTACTTTGTAAGGTACATTCCAGTATATCCTATGACTGGCGGCCATGTTGTATATCCTATGACTGGCGGCCATGTTGTATATCCTATGACTGGCGGCCATGTTGTATATCCTATGACTGGCGGCCATGTTGTATATCCTATGACTGGCGGCCATGTTGTATTTCCTATGACTGGCGGCCATGTTGTATTTCCTATGACTGGCGGCCATGTTATATATCTTATGACTGGCGGCCATGTTGTATATCCTATGACTGGCGGCCATGTTGCTTCCATGGTAAGCATCATTGCTTTGGCTGTCGCGGACACTCTTTCTCTCAACTAACTAGGTCCCCTCTGTTGGTAGCATTCAAGTAGAGAGAGACTGTCAGCCCCAACAGACCCCAGATCAGATGTGCAGGGCAAGCCAGGGACTAGCTCTGCCTCAGCTGCGAGGCAGAGATCAGAGTTAACCTGTTTGTATCTGTTTAGAAACAAGTTGGGTTTAGTCCGGACCTGCTGCAAAATTATTTTATGTTTTATTTGAATCAAATAATAAAAGAGACATTTAGTGCAACTTTAAATGTATTTAAGCACTGAGTAATCTGTAGAAATGAAGCCAGGGAGGAAGGAATGATTGTAAGGATTGACTAATGACCTCTCTATCTCCCCCGGCAGAACTGCCATGAGCGCTTTCAGTACAAATACCAGTTACGTTCGCACATGAGTATCCATATTGGACACAAACAGTTCATGTGCCAGTGGTGCGGCAAAGACTTTAACATGAAACAGTATTTTGACGAACACATGAAGACCCATACCGGTAAGGAAAGTAAGGAAATTCATTTAATATTGTTTTTTTTACATCTCCCCCTTCCTGTCCGGTAGATCTCCAGCCCGCCTGCCTGCCTTTTCCTTTATCACCCCCTCCGAAACCTGACACTCCCCTTCCTGTCCCACAGGCCTCTCCCCTTCCTTTCTACTCCACCCATCCTCTTTCACATATCCGTCTGAGCACCATCTAGTGGCAGAAATGTGCACAGCTCTCTGGCGCTTGCAGGGGTCAAGGAGATCCTTCTGCTCTGATCCTATGAAGCAAGCCCAGCTTAGGTTCCTCCCTCCAGAGCCCACCAGAGACTGTGGGGGTTGGGAATTCTGGGGCAAAATTGGAAAAGTGGTCTGATCAGCCATTGGTGTCCTGGATCACTGTTAAAACTTGGCCCCAGCATTTACTTATATTAATATATCTCCCCCCTACCTTTGTTGTGTTTTGTATGACCCTTCAGCACTGAAGAACAAAGTGTACCCTACTCCCCCTCAGTGCCCTGGCTGTCCGGCTGAGGGTTTGGCAGTAGCTGTCATCCACTACACTTACTCTTAAGTTCTTAGGGGATTTGCAGCCCCAGTTTGTTGAAGGTACTCTGTCACCTAATACAGATTATCTATACCTTGTGTTAGCAGAATTGCCAGCAAATGTATAAATTAAGGGGAAAAAAATGTGTGTGTGGTGTCTTTTGTTTATGACATCACCTTGTGGCTTGATATGCAAATTACACATTTCCGTTTAAAAACACTTGTTGTGTATCATGTCCTTGACAGGAGATACCAGACACATCGAAAACACACATTTTTGTCTCTTAATTTTGCCACTTTCTTGCTTTTCTGCTGATATAATGTATGATCATTTTTATTCTATACTTCAACCCCTTCGCGACAATGGACGTGTCAGGCATGTCCTGCGGGGAACTCCGTTCCCGACAATGGCGCATGCCTGCGGTGAATCACGCGAAAACCGATTTAACGATGCTGGTCTATTGCCTCGATGTCGAAGCCAGCACCAAAATTTGCTTTCTGGGGCGCCCACGATCGCCCCACAGAGCGATTGTGGGAGCCATAGCTCCGTCAATATGGCTATGCCCTCTTGTGGTCTGAGCTTCGGAAGTGAAAGTAAATGTACTTCCGTCGCTCTGAATATGCTGCTTGACTGCCCCTAGAGGCAGCAACCAACATAGCAATGTTAAAAAGTTTTTAAAAAAAAGATTTAATTAGCTTAAAACTGGTTATATAGTTAGATTAGCCTATAGGGTGCAAATTAAATCATTTTTAGCATAAGGGATAGGGTTAAAATTTAAATATATTAAGGGATAGCATAAGCGTTAGAGTTGGGGTTAAATTTAGTGCTAGGGTTAAATTTAGGGTTGGGGTCAAAAGGTCAGTATAGGAAAAAACACTATTTTTGGTTTTTGCCCCATAACTCGCAAACAAATACCAAAAAATATGGAAACATGCATATTTCTGAACTCAGGACAACAACTAGAAACTATTTAGACAGGGTCTTTTTTAATGATTGTATTTGTGTAAATTATATTTTAGGTCAAAGTTAGAAAAAGTGTTTTTTTTTTAAATGTATTATTTGTTTTTGTAGTAAATTATAAGATATGAGGAACATAATGGTATCTAATGAAAGCCCTTCTTATGACGATAAAAACAACATATAATTTGTGTGGGTACATTGTCACCAAGGGAAAGGAAAGGTAAAAATGTCTTGTCACTAAGGGGTTAAACAATATAATCAAAGGGTCCTGAATGGCTATTCTTTCCAAAGGATCAAGCTAGTCCATCCTTTGTCCAGTATTTCTCCTACTCCCTTTCTCTGCCTTTTCTAATGAAACATATTGCAGGTTCTGTGTTAAAAGGTCATTTCTGGGGCAAAGTGCCCCCCATTTATCCTATCTATGTAACACCCAGTTACCTCTACGGTGCAGTGAATGCTAATTCATTAAGCTGTAGACATTATATTGCCCGTTTACCCATCAATCTGCTAGTTTACCATTTGTCATCATCGTCTTGGTGTTCGTGACTTGATTTGCCGAATCTCTCTAAGCGCACTTGGAAGTCAGCGGTTTAATGTAGATTTCACATCACGGTTCTCTCTGAGTCTTCATTGGGAGCTCTGAACTGAACCAAGGGTTTTCTCCAAAGTTCAAAAACATTGGGGTTTATTTATAAAGGTCAATTCTGGGTCCAAAGTCTAAAAGTGTTGAGGTCACCACCAGTGGAATGTTCCTGCTGATTACATCACGTTTAGAACTTTGCCCCAGATGTAAGTGTTATAGAATCATTGTTAATGAAATGAAAGAATAAAGCACCTTATTGTGCCTTTTCTGATGTATAAACTCTACCAGGGGGCGGACATGTTGTTTAGAATCTTAAGTCAGATGCAGGAAGATCTGACCCAAAATCTCCTCCCTCTGATAGGTTTATACAGCGCAAAAAGGGCTCAATAAGACAATTAATTAACCATAACTTATTTTTTTCTCGACAGTCGTCCTTTAATTGATTTAAACAGGCAGTAATGCCAACATTTTCAAACTATTTATCCATTGTCTCTGTTTTGCTGACTTTGTCTGTTTTTACCTTTTCATGGTTAGTTTAGTAGTTTAGCACAGATATATTGGGTCTGGCTTTTATCCAGTGTCTGCTGGTGGCAGGAGCAAGTCCTTTTGTGGTTAGAGCTTCGGAAGTGAAAAAATGCTCTCAATCTGTTGCTGTACTGCCCCTAGAGGCAGTCGGCAACATTGCAATGGAAAAAAAAAAAAAGACTTAAATAGCTGAAATCTAGTGTTAGGGTTAGAAGTTATTAGGGTTACAATTAAATTAGGCTTAGCATAAGGGATAGGGTTACAATTAAATTAAAATATATTAAGGGTTAGAGTTGGAGTTAAATTTACGGTTGGGGTCAAAAGGTCAATGTAGGGAAAAAACAAAAAAACACTATTTTTGCTCTATAACTCGCAAAAAAACATGGAAACAAGCATATCTGAACTCGGGACAACATTTAGAAACTATTTAGATGGGGTCTTTTTTAATGATTGTATTTGTGTCAATTATTTTTAAGGTCAAAGTTAGAAAAAGTTTTCTTTTTTTTATCTTTTCATCATATTTTATTTTTTTGTAGTAAATTATAAGATATGATGAACATAATGGTACCCAATGAAAGCCCTTCATATGGCGATAAAAACAACACATAATTTGTGTGGGTACAGTATGTGAGAATGCAGAAAATTACAGCTAAACACAAACACCCCAGAAATGTCAAAACAGCCCATGTCACCAAGAGAAAGTCAAGGTCAAAATGTCTTGTCACAAAGGGGTTAATAGAGAATACCAATATTGCCATGTCCGTAGTCCTCTGTACCCAGTGGTTTAGCCCTTTTGTCTGTGTGTATAACATTATTTTAAATTTGATTAAGTTTTTTAATCATAGCCAGACCTTCAGTGGTGTTTGGGATGTACAATGCAGTTATTTGTGTTTGGTTATCGGCTACCATTATTGTGTAGAAATTAAGGGTGGTATCAATTAAATAAAAGAACAAGCAGCAAAAAAACTGCATACACCAATATCTTGCAGTAAAAGATCTTTAATTCTCCAACCGCGGCAGCCACAGCCCAGGAGATCACAAGTTAACTCGTTTCACGCTACACAGAGCTCTTACTCATCAGTTTAAAGGGGAATTTTCTAATAGAAATTGATGTATTTGTTATTCATACTTAAAACTAAAATATGGAATAATGTTTTTAATCATTTAAAGGACAAGTGTCGGCAAACAAAAATGAAGTTTAATTGAAAGCTTGCATCACTTGTAGGTCATTTTAGATAGAAATGCTTTAATGAAAGAATAGAAATAAAGCAGTTATTGTGCCCTCTCGGGGGCAGTCATGTCAGATCAGATGAAACAATATCTGTCCCAAGATTCAAAACAACATATCTGCCTCCTGATACAGCTATGCAGAGCAAAGATTCTAAACAATGTCTGCCCCCTGATAGAGCTATACAGTGCAAAGATTCTAAACAACATCTCCGCCCCCTGATAGAGCTGTACAGAGCAAAGATTCTAAACAACATGTCCGCCCCTGATAGAGATATACAGAGGAAAGATTCTAAACAACATGTCCACCCCCTGATAGAGCTATACAGAGCAAAGATTCTAAACAACATGTTCGGCCCCCTGATAGAGCTATACAGAGCAAAGATTCTAAACAACATGTTCGACCCCCTGATAGAGCTATACAGAACAAAGATTCTAAACAACATGTTCGACCCCCTGATAGAGCTATACAGAGCAAAGATTCTAAACAACATGTCCATCCCCTGATAGAGCTTTACAGAGCAAAGATTCTAAACATGTTCGACCCCCTGATAGAGCTATACAGAGCAATGATTCTAAACAACATGTCCGCCCCCTGACCTAGCTGTACAGAGCAACGAGGGCAATATGGCACTTTGTATTCTTTCATGGTTTGCAGATAGTTGTCCCTTAATATTGATTTTGTGTTCGGGGCTCCGGCACCCCATGTGAGGATGTTTTTGTGATGTATTAGTCTTGCGTGTGACCAGTGTATGCCCCATCCCTATCCTTTCTACTCTTGTAGGAGAGAAACCGTTCATCTGCGAGATCTGCGGCAAGAGTTTCACCAGCCGGCCCAACATGAAACGCCACCGCCGAACGCACACCGGCGAGAAACCCTACCCCTGCAACGTGTGCGGCCAGCGCTTCCGCTTCTCCAACATGCTGAAGGCCCACAGGGAGAAATGTTTCCCGGGTGGTAACCCGCCTACCCCTGGCAGCCCCGGCACCATGGCAAGCCTTTCGGCCTCCTCACAGAGCGGCAACTCGCCCGGCCAGTCCAGCCCGGGCCTCTCCCCCACCTTGCCACAGCACCCCATGTCTCTACCCATGCTCCACTCTTTACCCCACGGCATGGCGGCACCCGTTCAACACCTGCCTCCCCCTCCGCCTCTCTTCCCAGCTGGCCGAATCAATGCCAACAACAACTAAAAAAAATTCACAACATAAGACTGGTGGTCCAGAATTTAGAAGCGCCTTCCTCCCTCGGCACAGCCAGTGGGATCATGGTTATTTCTCTCCCGTCCCCCTTCGCTTCTAGTGTTAGCGTCCGTCAGAAGGATCGAGCGGGACAATGGACCATGTTGTGGGGTGTCTGTGGCAATCCAGCTGGATGGGCAGGAAGGAGAAGAAAGGGCTAAGTGCTGTGTTTATCCTGCTACTGTGCTTTTCTTGTTATTTTTTTTATTTTATTTTTAGCGCGTATTAGAATTTTTAATGTCACATTAAAATTGTCATCTTAAAAGGGCAGTTCCACCTAGGGGAAAAAACTGCAAATAAAAATGTAAGCGTTATCGCTGTTACTATAGCAACAGTCCCGCCCATCTCCCCAAGCCCCTCCTTATTGGAATGTCAGTGAATTTAGAAACCCCGGTGAAATTATATTCAGTGTAAAACTACAGGGGAACTGGACATTGATTTAAAGTTAAAATAAGTGTATTTCACAAATATTAAACAAGTACAATATACATAAAATAATGTAGGTGGAACTGACTCTTTAAAGCGTGCGCACGTGTGTGTGTGTGTGTATATATGTATGTCTACATATATATAAGGTGTGTATGTATACATTTGTCTGTACACGTATGTTTAGATATAAAAGGAAACATACATGGGCATACGTATGCAATTTTATTCCCCCCAAGTCACTTGGCATTTTGTAGAAGGGGTCACTTAGCTGTCATCCACGCGGGAGCACTCGGGGGGCGGTGGACATCTGTGTAAAGGGAGTTAGCGCCTCAGTCGGGCAGTGTGGGTGGGGCTGGTCACATGACTGAGTCGCCTTTTTACCATAAAAGGGAATGCAGGTCTGGCAGTAAGTCAGGAGTTCCACCTGCCCGTTTCGCTCCATGATATTGCTAAAATAAGGTGGGGTTGTGACCTTGTACAGTCTGATGCAGCAAGAAATGTTCTTATTATGTTACTTTTAAAGGGAGATTTCTTCCTGCGTTTAAAGTGTGTTTCACAACTGTGAAATGTTGGCGCACTTTTAAACAAATCAGAATGTGATCTGTACAATGCGTGGTCAGATTGCTAGCAGGACGACAGGCGCGTTTCCAGCTTGCATGTGTATGCAACAAATATACTTTATTCTATACGTTGTGCGCCTGATCTTTCCACATTTAAAAACCATTTCTCACGCAACCATAACCCAGCAGCCCAATAGTAAAATCTGATTGGCTGTTGTCCATTAGAGCATACACCCCTTCTAATCGCTTTGCACATTAGTTATAAATAGGAATTAGGACTGAAGTCTGACATGTTTTTTTTGTGTGCAAATCCTCTGATGTTTTGGGTTAAAAGAGATGCATGATGGACCTTTAGCTTGATGAGTTTTAACAATGGGTCTCTGGCAGGAACCATGGGTCCTCAAACCAATCATATGATCTCCAAAATCCAAATTAGCAGTGCCCCGTATGGATTCATTCAGATGCAGGTGGGACGGGGGGAGTCTGGTTAGCACAAGCACCAGCAGGATGCTTAGCAGCTGACTTTACACAAATTGTCCCGACTCCCGCCAATCCTGATTTACTGGAACAATTAGTTGTGTGACTGCAAATGTCAAAAAAGGAGCCTGTTTTTAAAGGATGATAGTGGTCAAAACATTATATTGTGTTGAATTGAAAGGTTGCATCAAGTGTAGGCATTTTAAATAGAAATCCTTTCATTAAAGGGAAAAGGGTATCTTTTTGAGCCATCTTTGCTCCGTATATCTCTATCAGAGGGCGGACATGTTGTTTAGAATCTTGGGTCAGATGTTCCTTTATCTGACCCAAGATTCTAAACATGTCTGCCCCCTGATTGCGCTACAGAAGCAAAGAGGACTCAGTACAGTACTTTATTTATTTCTTTTAATTAAAGCATTTCTACTTAAAATTCCTGCGCTTGACGCGATCTTTCAGTTCAACGCAACGCAAGGCTTTATTCATGAGAAATTCAAACGTCAGGCCAAAGTAGCCACGTTTTAAAAAGTCTCCCCTTTTCTCAGTTCTCTGAGATGGCCTCTCATGAACAAAGCTTTACAAGATTTACTACCAGTTGGGTTTTAAATCGTGATATTGCTTTATTCTAATGATATGCTTCATGTGGCTGCTGGGGTCTGTTTGAACTCCCCCCCCCCCCTTTTTTGGGGGACAGGTTATCAACAAGTGATAACTAATATGTAGCACCCCAGGACCCATTCTTTTTTGCTGTATAGTGGTCTATGTGCGCACTCAATGTAATAAACGACATGCGGATTGGTGCCTGTTTAAAGGGACACTACCATGAAAATAAATCCTTTCCATCTGTAAGCACTGTCTAAATTGTATAGTACGCTTACTTTTCTTCACAAACATGATGTTTTCCTTCGAATTTTAAGAAATCCTACGACCATGGACACGTTTGTCCAGTAAAAGTAATCTTATGTTATGGCTTTTATCCTGCAGAGGTTTGACGCAGGAGCTGATTAGAGAGGTGGGCTGGTATACTTTCACTCTTAAAAAGATCTTGGTGATAAGGATACTGACCAGACCAGCATGAGAAGTAAATAGATCTAAACCCAAATAATTCCTAATGGAAATGGCATTTGGGGATTTTTTTAAAATAATTTAGACTTTGCTTAAAATTAAATATGATTTTAAAAAATGGTACCGTCCCTTTTTTAAGAGGCAGTCTGACTCCATCATTGTGATATCGCCATTTGCCCTGTTCTGCAAACTAATGTTTGCATTGTTTATTTGCATTCTCTGCCAGGGCAATATATATAGAACAGAGATTTCTGTATTATGTAGGGCAGTGCATTCTCATCTCATGGCTCTCAAAAGGATGATATAGCTTCGAGTTAGTTGCACCTGCTATAAATTTACCCCCCTCATATCCACAGCCACACACACAAAAAAAGGTTTAGGTAAAAGTACTTTTTCTGAAAGGTGTTGTCTGTTTGACTGGTGCAGCTCCAATATGAATAAATAAATCCTCTGGGAATTGATTGAGCATCCCTATTGCTTTTTTTAAAGATGCTGCTGAAACACCAGACTGTATTCAACCATGAAACAACAACACAGTGTGAGGAAGTTACATCACAGCTGCAACAACCCAGTTGCTTGGTTTGGGAGTGTATTATGGCTCTGTCTGCTACTCCAGCACTAAAAATATAACAACAAAAAAAGAAAAGCATTGTAGAACCGTAACCCCAATAAAATAAATCACATAAAGAAAAGATAGTCCCCATTCCCCCAGAGCAAAAAAGTAGACAGAGAGAAAATCCTTAAAAGGCTAACCATACTTCTGTCAGCAGCACAGCCAACTGTCACTTCCTGTGATTGCTGGATTTTCTCCAGACAATCCCAGGCCTACTTTCAATATCACAGCTGGTAATTCAATAGCAAATTGATTTTTAATGAGAAGAGCAACAGGGTGGAGTTGACTTTACAACAATTAATAGGATTTTTAGGTGAAAAATAAATCATGCCAGTAATAAAGCTATAAAATGCATTAAAGTACGTTTGGTGGCTGAAGTTTCCTTTTAATGTAGCTTAGTTTTTATGTCCATCAGAAAATATCCAGTTATTTTTTTCTTGAAATGGGCACATTTCTTAATGATTACTCCAATTCTGCCCTCTCCGAACAAGACACATAGACCTCTCACTATCTTCCAATTAAAAGAGAAATATAACTGAAAAAATTAAAACTATTGTAGAGAATAACATAGTCTCCACGTAGACCCTCCGTGGAAGACTTTCTGCCAAAACACAATAAATGTTTTAATTGTTGGCTTTAACCCAGATATGGCATAAAGAGACATATTAAAATATGTCTGTAAAGTTTTCTTATGTATTTTTTTTTTTTTTTTTTTTTTAGTGCTTCATAAATTCAGCACTTCTTAGCAGTGGGAAGCTGCCATTCCAGACAGGATACTTTGTGGTCAGCGACCATGATTTGGATCCTAGCTGCATCCTGATTCGCTTAGAACACTGATAAGCCAATCAGAATTCAGCCTTTTCTGTGCCTTCTTTTGTCTCCCATTACAAGCTTTCTTAAAGGGACTCTGTCACCAAAACATTTCTTATACTGTGAACGTAGAGAATAAAAAAAAAGATGTGTTTGCAGAACTGCAAGCAAATGCACACATAAGGAGAGAAACTTGGTTTAAATGTGTCTGGTATCTCTTGTCTATGACATCATCCTCCATTCATTTACTTATTCTACAAACACAACGAATAGATATTTTTTTTGTATTCCATGTTCACAGCCCAAGTAATTCTTAGTAGACAGAGCCCTTTAGAAAATTAAAAGGTCCCCCCTCGCCCCCCAGCTGTAAGCAAAATACCAGACGAGCCCCAAAACATTTAACATACATATTTAAACTTCTCCTGTATATTTCTTTATACCTATTTAAAATACAGCATTACAGGCCCTCCATAAGAAATGAGACCTTCCCTATGTGTCTTTTGCATTACATTTTTAAATTGTGAAAAGACTGACTCTTACTTTTTTTTCCTCCACGCAGTGCAGTGTTACCGGTTTTCCTAGACAATACCATGTGTGCCCGCTGCCATTAAGTGGTTAAACTTTAATGCATTTCCCCATGGATCTCTCCATGCTGCTTGTTGGTTATTTGTGACTTTGCAGACGGCTTATGATGACATCATGCTGCATCATTTCATACTACTGCGCAGACTGTATGTGATATGATGTATTGGGAATGGGGTATCCCACCCAAGTGAATCCATTTGTGTTTTTTTTACAGTTTGCCTTTGCATCATAGGATACCTTACCCCACTCGTCACAGGGCACTTTAGGACGCAGATTGCTATTTGCGAAGCTTTAACATGTTTATTTTTGCATATATTTTGTACTGCTGTTTGGTTATTACTGATATAGATATTAATTTGTCCCATCTGCCCGCCACACTACATTTCATTTTTTTTATTTTTATTTTTCATCGTCCTTTTCCGATACCTCCGAAAATAAGGCATAAGGTTATGCCAACGCAGCCAAATAGGAAGACTGACCTCTGCCCTAAATGTAATTTATTGCCTCCGCGGAGTTTAAAGTTACATTTTCGTATTGTTCGGTGGACTTTCTAGATTCTAGAGCCAATAAATGTGGCGGCCACTGCACCGTTATGTAGAAGAGAAGATAATCACAGTGTAGTATGCTTCAAAATGTTACTAGATGGCAACTAAAATGCTCAGGCCGGCACATTTCCCTTGTATTTTAGTATATTAGAGAAAAAGTATCACCTTGGTCGCTTCATGGGCCACAGGAGCTGCTTCACTTAGGTTGGCATTATACCCATTAGGATAAGATCCCCTTCAGGCATGTCGAGCAGTGAACTTTTAATTCATATTTTAAAGACCCTAAATTCGTGTCTGGAACCAAATTGTGGTTATCTTAAAATAAAATTAAAAAAGTTGCCAAAAGAAAAAATGAAACATCCCTCTTCTTTATTTCTGTTCCATCTATAAACATTTTGGGAAATATAATGGTGCATCCTTTGGGATTTCTTCTTGTCGTAGGAAGCCACCTTTTCTTGCACTACAGTAGACTGAAACCACGTAGTTTGATGTGGATTTAATTTGCTTATCTTTTCTTTTGCTTCAATGCCTCAACTTCTAGTAGTTGAAAAAACTTTTTGCTAGCATCCTTTTTTTTTAAAAATGTGAATACTACAAAGTCACAGTCATTTAGGTCTAGAACCTGGTACCACAGCCCTGTATGGGTGAAAGCACCTCCCTCTACTCTCCCGTGGCTGATCAAATCTTGGAAACCAATCATGGCTTTAAAACAGTTTTAAAAAAAAAAGGACCAAGGATATCCTCTCCGGTTATGGCGAATTCGAAAAACAGGCACCTTTTTATTATTTCAAATGGACAATGTTGTATTCAGCATCTCAAGAACATTGTTGGGTCGGGGGATCACAGATGTGATTCGAGTCCTTTCTCTTCAAAGCAAAGACTACATCAAAGACCTTGCAACAACAGATGGACTATGACGGAGAGTGGTTTGTGCCCTATAGAGCAGATCACTCCGGGCACAAAAATGGTGGATCAAAGAAAAATAAAACTTCCCGATATCATGTTTCGGTCACCTTGCAAAGTAACTACTGTGTATAGATTGTCCTTCATAACCCCCGCAGACCTAGAAGATGGTCCCGGGTCACCTATGTGAATGCAAAGTATTCGGGGAGGAGGTATGGAACTGACGGTAAAACACCGTTTCCTATATAGCTTTCAACTTCCTCTCCTTTCTTTTTTGTAGATAGGAAACTCTCAGCAACACTAGATATTGTTGGACAGAGAAATTGTCCCCCCCCCCACTATGATAAGCTTACCTTTTTACAGCTTTTTTTTTTTTTTGCTGTCTCACTGTATTATTGAACGTTACAGTTTTAATGTCTTTAACTAGTGCTTTCAAGTGGAGAGAGACATAATTAGAAATGGTAGGAGAAACACAAAATGTAGTTGTAGAATTTTGTTAGTGAGAAATACTTGTCCTGAGCACAGTGTAGACAAAAAAGATGTGTGTGGATGAAACAGACTCTAAACCACTTGCCTATTGCCAATCTGAAAGAAAAAAAAAAATAACTTTGTTCTTTCCTTTTTAAATAGCTATAAAAATTCTTTGACAAAATAAAAACTACATTTGAACATATCTTTGTTTTCTCTCTATCATTTTGTGCTTGGTTGGTCGGGTGTCACTGTGAGATCCATTAATTTATAGGGAGTCAAAGTGTTCACGGATCTAGACCCCCCCGCCCCCCCAAAAAAATAGAAATTAAACTGGCGGAAGTCAAGCTTCTGCCTGATTAAAAGTTGATCTTCTGTCTGAAGTTTTTAACACTGCTATGACGTGCACCATTCAATAGATATTTCTTGTGTAATGAAAAGTCGTAAGGACATGAGCAGCTCAGAGAGCTAGTTGTGCTATAAAAGTATGTTCACACAACCCTTAGCTGATAAGAGATGAGCATCTTCTCCCATTAAGAAGATATGTCCAGCATGTCATACATGATTGGTGCACCGACACACACATAGCTGTGACCATGTCACGTGGCGTGGCAACTTATTCTTCAGGTCCAGTGATGTGACCACTTAGTCCTCGGTTACACGTGGCAGCGTAGTCTTCGGTTAAAGCTTACTATTTATTGAATTGTACACGTTTAGAGCAACCTTTTCAATGCATTTTAAACAGGCATAAGTCAGGGAGGTTGGAGCCTCAGAGAGTTACACAAGATGTTAGCACTGAAGTAGAAGAGAGAGCACAGAACATGTTGAAGAGTCATAGGTAAGTTGTTTGTTCCAGCACATTGCACCAGGACAAAAGATCTGTATGAGGTGAACCCTTTAACTCCTTATTTTCATCATATATAATTTACTATAACAAAATCATAAAATATGACTATTTAAGAGAAAAACACTTTTTCTAACTTTTACCTGAAAATTATTTTACAAATGTACAGATGGTAGAAATGACTCCCATCTAAATATTTTTGAGCGTTGATAAATAGCCAATGTTTCCATGTTTTTCTGTTGTTTTTTTTTTTTGTGTGTGCAATTTATAGGGCAAGTAACCTGAACAAAAAAATCTTAATTATGACAATAAAAGAGACAAAATCCAATCAACAAAAAGAACACCTGAATTTTAGGATACAGTAAATGTACAAGGCATTGGTTTTAAATAAGAAAAACAACCGGATTAATTTGAGTGAACATTAAATGCTGCCAATTATAAAAGAAATGTCAATGTGAATTATACAAAATACTAAAAAGGCCGTCCCTGTTCGTACTGTCTCTGTGATGGAATAAAACACACTGTAAGTTTGGCAGTTTTTATTAGCAGAAAAATTCTATCAAAATTCTCCAACCGTCTACTGTCACAGATATATCGCTTCTCGTTACAGATTTATACTAAAAAGCACGTTAATTTATCAATAACATCAAAGAGTATCCGACACTGAATCCTCGTTTAGCATTTCTAGCTGTAGCTGTGTATTGTGCTAGTGGTAATGTAAATGTAATTTTTTTTTATGACATCACTACAGCCCCCATATGCAAATTATTTGTATTTTAATGTTATCATTCATTTGCATAGGAAGCACCTTTCCAAAATGGTGATCCAAAAGTAGGAGGGGCTGACATTTTAAAAACACTTCTATTCCTTTCAATCTGATATGTATAGATCATCGGACAGATCCTAACCAAACAATACATAACAATCTGTGTCAGTATATTACTGTAAAAGTCTAAAAAATAAATATTTGTTTTTGTCATTCTGTGACTAGAAATTCACTTATATACCCAAAATGTAGGACAGTCGTTTACTAACTACTGAAATGTAAATCCTATGTATAGTATAGTATATAATGTATACATGTCTACACAAATCCTGGTATTCTGGGGGGGGGGTGTGGCCTCTTGTTAGGGGTGTGTCAGACTGCTGCTCCGCCCACTCAACGCCCAGCTGCTCCACAGCACACTTGTAGGACTGTGGCATATTTTTTTTTTTTTTTTAAATATATATTTATTTTCTGACCAGAAAGTAGTGAATGCCTTGCTTATCAGTCCTTTAGGTTCCAGAGGGTTGGGAAACGCATTCCGCTGTCAAGAATAGCCCTCTAGCACCCAAAGAATTTAGTGCTCAGTGGGTTAATACAAATCATTTCCCTGCCTTTGACTAATAGTAAAAAAACAACAACTTATAAGCCTCAGTTACATTTTGGTTAGTCGTAGAATATTCAGGCGCACAGCGAGGAAGGTGGCCCCTGACGCATATCGGATTTCTTTGAGGATGCCTTCCCATTTCTTCTCCTCTTCGTTATATCTAAAAAAAAATAATTAAACACAATCAAAATACAGTAACATTTTAGGAATTCCCCCCCCCCCCCTTTTTTTGTATTTGTTAAGTGGAATGATGTTTCTACGAATTACTAGTTAAGATATATATTATTCTTGTTGAAAAAGCAAAGATATTGGAGAAATTACTAATTATGTGAAGCTAGTTCTTCGCTGAGCCTCCTAACTCCTAAAGAGAACCAGAGCCTCAGAGAAGTTGCACAAGATGTCAACACTGTAGTAGAAGAAGAAGCACAGAACATGCTGTTTCAAGGGTATGTTGTTTGTTTTCATATTACACCAGGGAATGTGCTCTAATACACAGGGAATCTGAAGATCAACATCTTTCATGTAGCCTCATACTATTTCTAGAAGGGATGAAGCCCCCTTAAGCTGTGACATAGCCTTTCCATGCATGCTTAGATTCCCCCCACACCCACAAAGGGTAATACAATGACCCGTGTGCAGACCTGACACGCCAACGGCAGGTTCCCAACGATGCCTCACATAATAAAAATATATTTTAATGTGTACAAAACATGTAAATATAATAAATAAATATTAATATTAAAAGTAAAATAATATATTAATGTTATACATATATGATAACAAATGTAGCATAATGTGATAAAACAAATTAAAAAAACAATTGTTCATTGCCATGGTAATTGTTTTAATATGCTATAACAGCATATTTGTTAATATGAAATTAATGATTTTAATTCTTTATAAAAAATGTGCTAATACAGCATAAACTATGCCTCGTAATAGCTTATTTTATAAAAGAATTATAATCATCAATTTATTATTAATACAAATGCTGTTATATCCTATTAAAACAATTACCATGGCAATGAACATCTTTTTAGGATTTTTTCTAATTTTTTTTATATTTATTATTAGAAAACATAACATTAATATATACATTTTATGTATTATTTGTCATTTATTCTTATTTAGTAATATTTATTTCATTTTCTAATTACATTTTTTTGTAATTTATTTTAATTTTATTACATTTTATTTTATTTCAGTGCCATTTTGGGAGAACTTCAGCCGTTACGGACTTCTGTGGGATTATATGGTCACAGTAGTCAAAGTCCTCCCAAAATAGGCCATAGTCTTCCCCATAAAATGTTGCCACAATTGCCGATTTTCGTGCAGATCACTTTGGTGGTCTCTGAGTGGCCCAAATTTTAGGGCCGAAGTGATCTGATTGGGTCTGAAACTCAGCGCTCTGATATTTTCCAAGTATATCGAAGTTGCCTGAGTAGACTGGTTTATGTGTTTAAATGTTTCTATCATATCCCCTCGGCCCCATCTTTCTGCTGAGTTAGACATGTTATGATCCTTTAACCTTTCCTGGTTAGTTTTATCTTTACTAAGAAAGTGTACTTGACTCACCTCCAAATGTCGTTCAGCTCCGTTGGCACCAGTTCTTCTGATTCGTTCTCCAGTGTTGCGAAACCACCAATTGCGTAGAGCGTCCCCTCCATGCTGACAAGACTGAGAGAGCTGCGCTCCTGGGGGAAGTCGGAGAAAGCTTCCCACCTGGAATAGCAAAAAACCATCACCGTCAATTCTATATTAACAGTCACAGACACCGGCCTGGGAATCTGTAATGACTCCAGCACCTTGGGATATAGGTAGCTCTATGTGCACCACGGGTAAGGTACGCCACTCAACAGGAGTACCATAACTAGCCATCACTTAGCTAGGTACTCTGGCCTGGGTGGACTACACTTCCCATGATGCTCAGCCATGATATGGTTGAACATCTTGAAGAATGTAGTCCAACCAGCAGGAGATGGCTGGACATGATGGGAAATGCAACTACACACAAGGAGAGCCATAATTCACCATTAATTCGACTACACTCCCAAGGATACTCAACTAGCTGAGCACTATGGACAGTGGTGTATCTTGGTTTTGTGCTGCCCTAGGCAGACAAAATTCGGGCACCCACGCGCCCAACTACGACATGCCCCATCACCCATGTTGCACACCCACGACATGCCCCATCACCCCATTACATGCCCCAGGAGTGCCATTGGAGTAATTCCGTGACTCCTTCACTTTTGGATTGTCCAAGCCCGGCCAATCGGTATAATAGGCCTTGTTGTTCTCTTCCCATAATCCTTTGCCTGGAAGTTCGGTGTCCAATACGTTTGCAGGGAAGTGCATTGCTAAAAAGGCCAGGGAGTTACTCACTTGTTGCTCTTAATGTCGTAGACTTCGATAGTGTTGGTCAGTCCAGTGTCGGTAACTCCACCCGCAATGAAGATCTTCCCCTTGTGGAGTGTGGCCCCAAACAATGAACGGGCGGTCTTTATAGGGGCCAAATCTTTCCACTCAAACTTCTTTGGATTGTAGACACAAACCCTGTTCAGACATTTCCTGCAGAGAAAACACATGCACTGTGTATAATTAGCCCTCTCAAGGTTGCATAGGGCTACAGAGACACTATTGCCCCCCATAGTGCTATGAATGAATCACCAGACACTTTATATTACTTGTAATTCCACATAAGACCACCTAGTAGTGTCAAGACGTTTCAGTAGCATTGAGATCCTTTCTGTGCTCCCTCTATGACCTGCATATCAAGCCACAGGTGATGTCATAAGCAGGAGACTCCAGACACATGTAAAACACATGCTTCTCCTATTGATTATGTTTAATTCTACACATTCACAGTACACTCAGTGCGTCCTGGAGTTTACTTACTTGTCATTTCCTTTGCCACCGATAACGTAGACTAGATTATCATGTGACACCACAGTGTGACCGTATACTTCATACGGCAGGGGGTCCGACTCTCCCCATTTAAAGGACCTGCGGACGAGACACACACGATCATTAAGGTATGGAATAAAATACAGTTTTACCGTCGGTTCACCATACTGGAAGGTGTGTGTCTAAAGAAAATGATTTACTGAGTGTTTACTAACTAGCATTATATTTATCAAAAATGTCAATTTCCATCGGTAAAAAAAAATGACACATTTTATACACGCGCCACTCCCAAGCTCCGCCCATCAAGGGTTTGGATTCGCCGGAGCGGAGAGGTATGTAAGTATTGTGCAAGGTTCTAAAAGTGGTCCAGTCACCATGGTAACCAATGAAATGTTCCTGCTGATTACATCACTTTTATAAATAATCCCCAGTGGTAATTTGGTGAAAAGTCTATTTATTTCACATTAAGCTAAAATCTCACTATAAAGCCTCTCAGTGTAGTAATACTTTCTAATTATTATGCATATTCTTAGACTATAGAAAAATTAAACTTAAGGCCAAAGTAGCAGAGTTGGGAAAAAATCTCCAATTCATCTGAAAAAAAAACTTTTCCCTTTCCCTGAAGTCTTCTAGCTTTTTTTTAATGTGGGACAATTGGTGGTGAAAAAAAAAATCCTGGCCTTTTGATATGCTGGAGATTTACGTATAATCCCCAGTTTATGGATGGTTTTTGATCTGTACATTCCCACTGTAAATGCTCTGTAGCTGCTGTTTACAAAACCTCACCAAATGTATTTTTCCGCTGAACTTACGGTCGGTCATAGCACAGTACTGAGTCCAGGGTCTGCTCCCCTTCCTTTAATTCTTTGCCCCCAATAAGGTAGATGGAATTTTCGGATTCTCCAAGACCGAACAGACACCTGGCAGAAGGCACTGGGGGCATGCCCAGCCAATCAGAGTCCAGGTGATCAAACTGCACGAATGGAAAGCAAGAAACATTAATCCTTACCAGATTAAATGGGCTCTGTCACCTAAACACTGCTTATTATCCTGGGGATGTAGAGAATAAACAAAAATATCAAACATATTGCAGCAAATGCCTAACATCATATGTTTTAGTTGTGTCTGTGGTGTCTTCTGTCTATGACATCACTCATGGCTTGATATGCAAATTAACTCATTTTCAATGGGACATGTGTAATTTGCATATCAAGCCACAGGTGATGTCATAAGCAGGAGACTCCGCAGACCCATTGAATACAGGTGAGGTCATGCATTTGCTTCAATTCTGCTAATACAATATTTATATTGAATTTAGAATCCCAGATGAAATTATTTTCAATGTAAAACTATAGGAGAACCTTAAATTGTTTTAAAGGACAAGTACATGTTTTTTATTAGTCCCTGGTATGTGTGTACACTGACATGTACTTGTAACATTTCATGGCAGTTTACCCTCTGACTGGCAGCTGCCATGCTTCCCTGGGAGGTCGGTGACTGTCTCTCTGCTAGAGTTTAACTCCGTCCCCTCTGCTGATCCCATATAAAAAAAAACAAGGGTCTCTTTCTGCACTAGCAGGGAGAGACCCCCGTTCACTTCAGACCCTGTGCAGATAAGCAGGGGGAACACACGCTGACAGTGTTTTCACTATTTTTAATCCTTGCTTCCTTCAAAGGGTTAAAAAAAAAAAGTTGAATGGTAAAAATCAGTGCATTTCACATATAATAAACACAGAAAGTAGGATGGGTGGAACTGTCTCTTTAAAGGGAGCCTAACGCCTACAAGAACGGACTGTGTCATATGAACATTTGTTTTTAAAACCGTCCAGCAGTTTTCTTTAATTATATTTTCTATTTACATTTCTTGTCTCGTGTGCTTAGATTAAGTATAAGAAAAAGTCTAATAATATAATTCTTTAACCATAATCCTAACGGGCTAATGAAAGAAACAAAGTTCAAAAGGCAGTTTAGTCATCTGAATTTGCCCATTTATTATATAATAAAACATTAAAAAAAAAACAGCACAAAAGGGAGAAATTGACATATTTTTTTTAATATTTAAATGAAGTAAAACAGACTAGTTTCAATCCTGCATGGCGATTGGCTTATTGGATTCCCCGATCAGGATACAGCTAGAATTGAAATCATCGTCTGTGACAATAAAATAATATGAGAATAAATAAATGGCCATCAGCTTTTTTCTCCCAGTATATACAGAATCATCACTTTTACATATAAATACCATTCTCTAAATGGGCCCTGCTACATGGCATGAACTTAAAGGGACGGTATCACCAAAACATTATCAAAATAATTGAAAGTGATCTATACATTGTGTTAACAGGATGGAAAGCAAATGCCTAAGTCAGGAGAAAAACTGTGTTTTAAATGTGTCTGTGGTGTATTCTGCTTATGACATCACCTGTGGCCTAATATGCAAATTCTACATTTCCCACTGAAAAGCATATTTTTTTTTATTATCTACATTCACAGTATAAGCAGTGTTTGTTTAGGTGATACAGTCACAGTATAAGCAGTGTTTAGGTGACACAGTCACAGTATAAGCAGTGTTTAGGTGACACAGTCACAGTATAAGCAGTGTTTAGGTGACACAGTCACAGTATAAGCAGTGTTTAGGTGACACAGTCACAGTATAAGCAGTGTTTAGGTGACACAGTCACAGTATAAGCAGTGTTTGGGTGATACAGTCACAGTATAAGCAGTGTTTGGGTGATACAGTCATAGTATAAGCTGTGTTTAGGTGACACAGTCACAGTATAAGCAGTGTTTAGGTGACACAGTGACAGTATAAGCAGTGTTTGGGTGACAGTCACAGTATAAGCAGTGTTTGGGTGATACAGTCACAGTATAAGCAGTGTTTGGGTGATACAGTCACAGTATAAGCAGTGTTTGGGTGATACAGTCACAGTATAAGCAGTGTTTGGGTGATACAGTCACAGTATAAGCAGTGTTTAGGTGACACAGTCACAGTATAAGCAGTGTTTAGGTGACACAGTCACAGTATAAGCAGTGTTTAGGTGACACAGTCACAGTATAAGCAGTGTTTGTTTGGGTGATACAGTCACAGTATAAGCAGTGTTTGGGTGATACAGTCACAGTATAAGCAGTGTTTGGGTGATACAGTCACAGTATAAGCAGTATTTAGGTGATACAGTCACAGTATAAGCAGTGTTTGGGTGATACAGTCACAGTATAAGCAGTGTTTAGATGATACAGTCACAGTATAAGCAGTGTTTGGGTGATACAGTCACAGTATAAGCAGTGTTTGGGTGATACAGTCACAGTATAAGCAGTGTTTAGGTGATACAGTCACAGTATAAGCAGTGTTTGGGTGATACAGTCACAGTATAAGCTGTGTTTAGGTGATACAGTCACAGTATAAGCAGTGTTTGGGTGATACAGTCACAGTATAAGCAGTGTTTGGGTGATACAGTCACAGTATAAGCAGTGTTTGGGTGATACAGTCACAGTATAAGCAGTGTTTGTTTGGGTGATACAGTCACAGTATAAGCAGTGTTTGGGTGATACAGTCACAGTATAAGCAGTGTTTGGGTGATACAGTCACAGTATAAGCAGTATTTAGGTGATACAGTCACAGTATAAGCAGTGTTTGGGTGATACAGTCACAATATAAGCAGTGTTTAGATGATACAGTCACAGTATAAGCAGTGTTTGGGCGATACAGTCACAGTATAAGCAGTGTTTGGGTGATACAGTCACAGTATAAGCAGTGTTTGGGTGATACAGTCACAGTATAAGCAGTGTTTAGGTGATACAGTCACAGTATAAGCAGTGTTTGGGTGATACAGTCACAGTATAAGCAGTGTTTGGGTGACACAGTCACAGTATAAGCGGTGTTTGGGTGATACAGTCACAGTATAAGCAGTGTTTGGTTGACACAGTGACAGTATAAGCAGTGTTTAGGTGATACAGTCACAGTATAAGTAGTGTTTGGGTGATACAGTCACAGTATAAGCAGTGTTTGGGTGATACAGTCACAGTATAAGCAGTGTTTAGGTGATACAGTCACAGTATAAGCAGTGTTTGGTTGACACAGTGACAGTATAAGCAGTGTTTAGGTGATACAGTCACAGTATAAGTAGTGTTTGGGTGATACAGTCACAGTATAAGCAGTGTTTGGGTGATACAGTCACAGTATAAGCAGTGTTTAGGTGATACAGTCACAGTATAAGCAGTGTTTGGGTGATACAGTCACAGTATACGCAGTGTTTTGGTGATACAGTCACAGTATAAGCAGTGTTTTGGTGATACAGTCACAGTATAAGCAGTGTTTGGGTGAAACAGTCACAGGATAAGCAGTGTTTAGGGGACACAGTCACAGTATAAGCAGTGTTTAGGTGATACAGTCACAGTATAAGCAGTGTTTAGGTGATACAGTCACAGTATAAGCAGTGTTTAGGTGACACAGTCACAGTATAAGCAGTGTTTAGGTGATACAGTCACAGTATAAGCAGTGTTTAGGTGACACAGTCACAGTATAAGCAGTGTTTAGGTGATACAGTCACAGTATAAGCAGTGTTTGGGTGATACAGTCACAGTAAAAGCAGTGCTTAGGTGACACAGTCCCTTTAATTAAAGTGCCAGCAGCTCTTTAAGCACCTACACTGGTAATAATTGCACCTCTGCTCTAATGTTGGCTTCCATTTCTTACCAATTTGACCCCAAGAGAGAGAGATTACTATAAACTGCGGCACACAAAACATTAATTAATTAAATATCATAATTATTATTAAACACTCATTTATATGCAGAATTAGTTTAACTTCCTCTGGATTTGGGGGGCAGGGTTTCGGGGGTTTTCACTTGCAGCTATGGTTCCCATAGACAGTATACAGTCCAGTATAGACAGTAAAAGAGAACATATTGTCTAAATAGTAGCAGACTTTATGCAGTGGGGTGAAGCAGAAGGCTTCCTTGGAGCTCTGTGCCGCTCAGGTATCAAGTTACTTCAAATACGAGGAGCAGTACAATCCAAATCTTTATTAATAATGCACGGCCGTTGTTTATATACTCCCCTGGCTGTGAGGGGGATAAATCTGTGACCTCCGTGGGGCCCAAGACGGGGGGGGCTACAATGCAGAAATAAGGGTACATTGTATTGCTGTTTGAGGTATGCGTTTTATAAAGCCCAGTCACATCTCTGAGGTCCTGTCCCTTTAAGCCAAGCTTGCTCCACTGCCTGCGCGAGGTCAGAGAAGGTCATCCCCCCTTTCCAAGTGATGAGAGCTGAATTCTAGTTCAGGGCAGACAGCCAGATTACTGCTGCAGCGCTCTGAAACTGGCTGACTAAGGGTTTAACCCACTCCTGCCCACACTCATCGAATAAATACCCTCTCCCCAGTGCCATATATGTGGCCCTGGTTATTGTAATCACGGACATCATTCTCATACCTCCCAACATTACAAATGGACAAAGAGGGACACTTTTGCTCAGGGTGTGTCTGTGGGCGGGGCATTTGAATGCTGTCTATTTATTTTGGTGAGCAATTTATAATAACAATAGTGCTATTTATTTACACTAACCTATAAAGACATTTACTGCAGTGTATGGTAACATGATATGATATATTTGTAACACAGTTTCTTTGCCGTCTAGCGTTAAACAGACCATCGCGGCTCCCCGCGATTTTCAGTGTCTAAAAGCCTCTAGGACGGCATAGTACGTCCAGCGTTAAACAGCTCATTGCCGATCCCCGCGATGAGCTGTGCTCGGATCCCGCTTCAGGGACTGGCAGCGGGATCCCACCTGTCAGAAGAGATCACTTTGAGTGGCCGGCCACATTCACTATATCACGCCTCCGTGATGTCACACGTGACGTCAAGAGGTCTTGCAATCTTTTGGCAGGGACCCAAAGGGTCTATTAGGACCCCGATCGGTTCTCTGCCATAGTATTCCTGGCTACAGATCATCTTGTGATGGGACACAAGCACCAGCTGTCACGAAGGGGTTAAATCTCTTGAAATATATTACTTACAAGGGACCAAAAGGTATTTTATTTCACCCAAATTGAAATGGTACTTTGACTCAGTGGTGGGCTAAGACAGGTTTTTTTAATTTGGTTTTAAGTAACTGTAGTTTTAAGACCCCCAGACCAGTAGTTGCAAGCCCTTGAGGTGAGATGCAAATGCGTAAAATAAGAGAAATATATATTTTAAAGACACTCCCACCAAATAATGAGAAGGGTTTATTTTTTTTATTTTGCTGTGTTGATTTCAGATATGTCTTTTGTTTTTGTTATGTGAGTTTATTTTATGAAATATTTGACTAAACAAGTGTGACTGGGCGCTGCCATTTTGTGAAATATAGTGTTTTTGGGTGCCACCCTCCCTCAGTGACTTTACAGCACTAGTATCTCCCTTTGGGGCTGGGGACACAGAATGCAGTCTATAAGTCAGAATTCATTGAATGGGAGGGTAATGTAACTATTACATCACAAGAGGGCTTAGTTATCATCCTGTTTGAGCAGATTAATCTCCGATCTTTGTGGAAGGCAGGTAAAAAAAAAAAAAAGTTCTACACAGCCAGCTAGTCCTGCTCACTATGATACACAGGATCCAGTAATAGAGCAGAGAAGTATCTTATGACATCATCACCCATGCTTTGAACACAGTTGTAAAGTAAGACTGGCTGGAACATTTTCAGAATGTTGCATCATGGGTAAAATTCTCAAACTGGACGCTGGAGATAAACACCCAATTTATTTTTACTTTTATATGCAATTAATTCAAACATAGAAGAAGAAAAAACAATGACATATGTCTTAAATATGTTTTTGTTTTTAATGCACGGGTCAATCTAATTACATCTTATGTAAGTGGTAGTGTCCCATTAAATGTGGCTGTGTGGCTTAGTATGCAAATTACACATTCCCCATTGAAAATGAGATCATTTGCATATTTAGCCCCAGGTGATGTCATAAGCAGGAGACTCCACAGACCCATTTAAACACACATATCTCTATGATTTTATGCATTTGCTGCAATCTTTCTAACACAATGTATAGATCATTTTTCATCATTGTTTATTTCTCTATATATAGGAGTTAAAATAAAAAGAGATTAATTAAAAGTGCCCAATCAGGAACTCTTTGGGTTAGGAGCAGAGACTGCTGGCTTGTTGGCTCAGGGATTTTATACAGAGATGGTTAGAATATAAGAACAGTTGAGTGCTCTCTGCTCCCTGTATAGTTGTCAGGGGAGCCGACATGTTATTTGGAATCTTTGGTCAGATTGGTTTCCATTTGACACAAGATGAAGGAACATCCGGCACAAGATTCTAAACAACATGTCCGCCCCCCTTGACAGCGATATACGGAGCAATGAGGGAATAATAAGATGTTCTATCTGTATTCGTTCATTAAATTATTTATATTTATAAAGGGAATCAACACAGTAAAGGAAGAGAGTATACCTAATAAAAGTTGGGCAGACTAGACGGGCTGAATGGTTCTTATCTGCCGGTGACACATTCTATGTTTCTTTGTCTATCTTTCTATTTAAAATGCCTACACTTCATGTAATTTTAAACAAAAATTTTTTTGGGCAACAGTTGACTTTTAATTTGCACCCAGCAGTGGCCCCTATAAGAGGATTTTCCAAGGGACCACTCTGAACAGAGCATGTAAATTCCCAGCATGCAACCAAGGAATGCCTCTCGCGTTATTACCACGCTGAACACGCACGTTACCTGTAAGAAGTAGGAGCTCAGTGGGTCGTCCTTGATTTCTTCATTATAGTACAGTCCTCCAGCCACGAAGATCTGGTTTTCTTTAGTTACCAAACTGACATGATTTTTGGGGATCTGGGCTGAGAGAGAGGCAAAGAAGCACTCGTTGGCGATGGGGTCATAAGCCACGGCCCCCGTGTCACTTATCATGAATATAAGATTCTTTAGGAACATTCCAAACCGTAGTGTGTCGTTCAAAATTCCAGGTAATGCTTCTTCGTCGTCTTCTTCTTCCACATCCCCGTTCACTGCTACCTCCTTGTCCTTTTCTTCTTTTGCTGGGTTTTTCTTTTTTAACACCGGTAGTTTCCCATTTTGTGCTTCTTTCACCATCTGGAGCTTTTTCAAGATTTCTGTGTTGGATTTGATCAAGTCACTTTTTTCCACCTTGTTCTGTATGTAGTCAGAGGGAATGAGACGGAAGCGAACACTTTCAAAGATGACGGGGAGGGCCTTGATACGATTCTCTGGTTCCTTGGCGGCCCACCTCATCACCACCTCAAACACCTCCTCTTCCTTCTCGACGTTAAGCGAGTCGCTGGAAATGACCGCTATGAGCTCATCGGCGGAGAGTTGGAAAAACTCTTCGTCTCTGGTTACAAGATTGAATCGATCGCACAAGAAGTCCCGGGCCGACACCGCCAAGCGAGGGCAATCCAACATCAGACCCAGGCGAAATATTGCCAGGCAGTTGCTCAGACACAACTTCTTCTGGAGAAATGAGACACACACTGTAAAGATGGACGGGATCTGGAACATGTTGGCCACGGAGAAGATGTCTTGCACATTGGACTCTGTGATTTCGATTTCCGAAGTGTAGATATAATGAAGGATCTTCCCCATCACTTCTGGGTCCACATCTTCGAGTTCGATTTCTTTTTTCGTACTTTCCTCCTCTTCGGAAAGGAACATCGTTCTGAAGTAGGGACTACAGGCTGCCAACACCAGTTTGTGACAGAGGAATTCCTTCCCCTTAATCTTCAGGACGCAGTCCACAAACTTGTTGTGGTCCAGCATGTCCTTGAGTCCATCTTGAAGCAACGTCTGCTGGTAAAGTCGT